>JBAMJV010011532.1:0-70000 GCA_037951105.1 Echinarachnius parma | reverse complement strand
TGAAGAAACTATGCCTCCCACTTACCCTAAGGTCCCCACCCAGTCCCCCTGTGGCCCTTATAGGAACTCTTCGAATACAAACATAAAAGCCGGAAACACCGTTCTACGATTGCAATGGTAGCATGGAGTAATGGGGTAAAGGCCAATGCCACCCACCCATGCACGCCCCCAAAACCACCCCATCAAGCCTCCCTGCGGGCCGATGCACACTCCCAAAGACTCGAATACAGGATGACAAACAAACATTGAGTGCATGCCTCTTGACGCGAAGTGCGATCCTCTTTGCCCGGAGACTATACCGATAGAAATGTAAATCGGAGATGGCCCAGATGAGCGTTGAAGTATAGCCTTTCGACAAACCCTCTCGTCAGAATAGCAGGATTGTCTGGGGGAACGACTATATCACACGGGCAGTGGAATCCAAATACACCTCAAGGCTGCATCTTCTCCTTAACACTCTGATATTCTTTTACCAGTCGTAAGTTCTGGCATTAAAACTGATTAAGAGGAAAGTTCCTTCCTATTGAATTGCTCTCTTTCTATACGTCGTCTTCATGTCGTTGGTTCCCCGTTTTATTTTGTTCATGGACGGATCAAGGGTGTGATATTTCACCAGATCATCCACCATCGGTAATCGACATCAAACTAGAAATGAGGGTGTCATCCAGATAGGACCCATGGGTTCACCGCTTAAACGGTTAAAGGCAAACTGTAGATAATGGTTGAAGTATTTTGACCTAAACATAATCGTCCTGACTCGTATGTATCATCCGGACAGCTATGAAACAGTAAAGAGGTAGAGGTGTTTTAGTCTTGACTTACTTATTGAAGCCGTCCACACCATTCCTGCTTCACGATGGCTTGACACGCTTTCCGGTCTTCTGTCAGTCTTTTGTCCTTGATTGATCAGAGGGCCAAGGTGTCTGCTGTACCTTGCAGTCTGTCTTAGTTAAATAAAGTCAGCCCATCTCGTTGCTGGTCATCCCTTGGGCGTTTGCCATGAACGTGCCCGTTGATACTCAAGGTATATTAGCCTTTTTTGTGGCAACTCTTTCGATGATAGTTGCTTCCATAATTATGTTATTGTGTTCGAATAATGTGCAGATTATGATGTCTAAAATAATTATGACAATATTTTTAGAAGATGGCAACATTTAATTCAAATAACTCCTGTAAAAAAAGAAAATTGAGAATCCGATCCCAGGTCATTGAGTGGGTACTGCTACGTGTCCTTTCCACCTGGTTTTGTAGAGATAGTCAAGGTCAACCTTTGCCTGCTGCTTGAGTTACTCGTGACAAAGTTTATCTAATACATTTTGTTTCAATTCTTGACAAAGAAAGGTGAAACGAGTTGTATTTAACAACCAATTGTTGCTTTTCGTTACTTTCCCATTGATGCTGCCATTTATTACCGAACATGATGAGGTGTGGAATTCTAAGTTATATACAATAATAATTGTTCCTGAAAAAATTTGTTTAACAATAGTATCATGAACGATAACAAAATATAATTTGACTGGAACTCTGGATCACTGCCGTTTGGCTGTATAATTGTTTTTTGTTGACCCTTTAAACAAATTATTTAATCAAAACCACAACTAAACCTTAACCTTTATATAATCCTTTAAAAAACATAAAAACAAAATCAGTTTGTGAGAGTGGGCCCGGGTTTGTAGCATATTATTCTCAACACGTTCCAGGTTTATTTGGGCCATAGTTCACAATCGATGGGAACGAAAACCGAAATGCATTAGTATAGATCCGAGTACTGGGGATGGTCTTGAATTCATTTTGGTTTAAATAACCGCAAGCAATGTTTTCACCTCGTACAAACCCGCCAGCCTACATATCGAACGGCCAGTGCGGTTTTTATACAAGGGAGTAAACAAGCCCCAAAATGGGATGGAGATAATTCATAGATGTTCATAATTATGCCGTTTGCATTTCCATCGTATAATGTTAAGTTTTCCACGAAACTACCTCTAGATACATACACTTTCATAATCAAATTAATAAGCCGCAGAGTACAGCAAATTATATTGTGATTTTGTGTAAGCATTCATGTGTATTAGTGTGTTTGTGTGTCTATGCGTGTGTGTGCGTGTTTGTGTGCGTTTTTGTTGTATGTGCGTGTGTTTGTGTTGTATGTGTGTTTATCTCACGGTGTATGTGTGTTAGTGGATGTGTGTGTGTGTGTATGTGTACATGGATGTGTGCGCGTGTGCATATGCGTATGTACGTACGTTTGTGTGTGTGCGTGTGTGTGTGTGTGTGTGTGTGTGTGTGTTTGTGTGTGTGTGTGCGTGTGCATATGTGTGTTTATTTATAGTTCAAGTGCACGTCATTCTCATAATTTTCTCTGCCACAATTTATATTCACCACACAATATGATTAGTCTGAATTCGCCCCGCATTCAGTCAAATTTGATTAATTTCCGTATACGTGGGCTATAACTTTCGCCTTATGATTTTCGGACATATCCTGCACGTATTTCATTCAAAATTCTCTTCTTTAATTAATTTTTCTTGTATTTTATCCAATATAAGGCAATATTGATTTGTCAAAATATATCTGTTTATTCACTGGAAACAGAGGATTGTATACCACTGCCTTGTATTTATTATCATATTCCATATTGTGTGTTCATTTCCATTTACCAGATAAAACGAAACAGATGCAGATGTGTAAAATTCTGTGTTCATGCGTGTTCATGCCTACAAGCATTGTAATTGAATGTTTAGTTTGTATATTATAATTAAAATATGTATCATGTAAGTATTATTTTGCCGAGATAAATTTCTTTGTCATATCTGCTATATGTTCAAAAATACATTTACATATTAAATGAAATCAATAGCGAAAAGTTTTGCAAAGTGTCTTCCATCCTGCTATTCCGTATCCTTCAATGTTCGAAATATCATACACCGTCTTTCTGATAACTAGGCTAACAAAAAATCGACAAATCAATATCAACATTATCAACATACCAGTGGCGTAGCTACGGGGGGGGGGGGGGCACGGGCCACGTACACACCCCCTCAATAATTTGCCCAAAACATGAGGGGAGTACAGCGTCACTAATCGCACAGAAGTTCAGACCTATACTCTGATGTCAACGAGGGGCAAATAAGTTGTAAAACTTTATAAGCCCACATCCAAGGTATATATCCAAGGTATGAATACATAGGGTGTGCCCCCCCCCCCCCAATCAGTCCGACCAAGCTATGCCACTGTTTGTAGAATGTGCCACTTGCAATAGTAATTGCAATATTGTGTGAACATTAATGCATGTAGTAATTATGTCACGTATGTTGGCATACCCTATTATTGGAAATCTAATTATTTCGCTAGATATTCATATCATAAATTGTCTTAACTAGGCTAAAACAATATGCGAGCAACATTAATATCCCCTTACTTAATTTCACAAAACAAGCTCAGCCCTATTTACTAGGTCAGCGCTGATCATTAAAACATTGGCTTATTCGTTTTTCACGGAAATTTTGCTAAAACAATATGCGAGCAACATTTAATATCCCCTTACAATTTCACAAAACAAGCTCAGCCCTCTATAGCATATCTAGGTCAGCGCTGATCATTAAAACATTGGCTTATTCGTTTTTCACGGAAATTTAGCTGTAGAAAATAATAACCGAAGGTCAACAAATCGTCTCAGATTACGTGACTCGCATCTCACCTCACCACGCGTCTTGCATCTGTGATGTATTTTATCTAATGAGTAGATAATTTAATAAAAGTCTCTCTGAGATCGCGGATGAAGATTTTAACCTGTTCCCTACTAGATTGCTCATTCCCATTTAGTGAATTCAGAGCCCGCCATGTTCCCGTATGTATGTATATAGGCACGGTTTCATATGGATTTCAATTCGTATACCATTTGGCCATCCAAAAATCAAGAATTATACTATCAATTTTGTTTTTCTTTCATGGAAAACCCCCCAAAGTTAGGGATGCGGTTAATACACCGGAGCGGGTAATACACCGACAAATACGGTAGGCATAAAACGTGGTACACCTGGGGGGTGTTTCACAAAGAGCCTAAGTTGAACTTAACTCTAAGTTGGAATTATGGAAAGCCATGTGTAGCCTTAGAATAAAATATATTCAAAACCAAGAATGCAAATATTTTAGACTGTCTTTAATTGTACATCAAAAACATGGAATCTCATTGATAATAGAAAATAGTTATTATGATTTAAATCAACATTTTATGCTTTTGAAAAATGACTTTTAAAATAATTTTTCAAAGAAACTAATGGCTCTCCATACTTTTTAAGTCCAACTTAGAGATAAGTTCAACTTAGGATCTTTGTGAAACACCCCCCAGGCCCCTGTTAGCCAACGGGTTAAATCGTATCGGGTCGACGCGCGGTATGTATACGTATAATGGTCTATAATCGGTCAAGAAAGTATCTTACATCAGTTGTACGGTATGTTTACGTACATCCCTGCTATTAAGATAGGAAGCACAATATTTTGAATATTTGTATATTTTTGGTAATAAATCGTGCAAATACTGTCTGTTGGGACGTGAAATTTATGCTCATTATCAGCAAGGAAATTGCTCTAGTTGTGAAGAAAAAAACAAAAATAAACACCATCAAATTATCAGAACTGTGGGGAAACGTCGTAATAACAAGTTCGGTTAATATAAACGTTCTATAGGCTACTTATCATAACGAATTCCATTAGCGGTGGCCTTGATTATCTCGTTGAAAAGAGGTTCCACTGTATTATGAGTTATATATAAGTGATAAAAAGAACTCGTTGTAGAGAATAAAAAGTAGAGAAAAAATATACAAGTATAACTCAATATACAATACAATTATTAGATAGACAATCCAACCTTTATAATAAATTGACTGTCGATCTTGATGAAGTCTAATATGTCATTAAATCAAATTACAAAATAATATAGATGTATTCTTTGTAAGTATAACACGTATGTTCCATCATTATGATAGTTTGGATAGAGGACATACAAGGCATGTTTCCATAGATATTAACGAATCACGATGATCGTGAATCGCACATTTTCGTCAGTATAAACAATGTTCAGTGACAGTTAAACGTGCGCCTAGCATATCATCTCGATTGTTGTATTCTGTATGACCAAATATCTGTATTATTTTCATCAACAGCCCCGCAATAAGATAAATTTGCTAACATGTTTCATTTTGGAAAAGGAATCGAACTAGAGATAGGCTTCTGATTTATCATACCATTTTCTTATAATTCATTTCGTTTTATATTTCATTTGATCATCCGTGATATTTTCTCTCAGCTTGTCTTCTTTTCTTCTAATCATAGCCATTGGTGGTGAGTATCAATTTTAATATTTACGGTTATTACAGTCCATATCATTTACACTAGATTATGTGAAGAAATTGCCGGAAAATGTAAAGTGATTAATTGTATATTTCTCTGTCAAAGCTCTATGAAAGGCAAGTCATGTCAAACAGCTATGGTGAATTTGTTGTCAAAAACAAGGCGAAGGGCGAGCTTCTTTAATTATGTTTGTATACGCGATGTATTGAACAACAATAGTAATTCACAGTTACGATAATGACAAGTTTTTATCGCGTTGACAAAAAAAAAGCCACTCCTCTATTGCGTAAAGTAATCCCTCATTGTATTGTTGACAGGGGCGGATCTAGCTTTTTGCTAAGGGGGGGGGGGGTTGACCCAATGACGATGCGGAGCATCGTCCATGTGCCGCGAAGCGGCGATTTTTTTTTTGCTATTTTAAACCCCCGTAAGTGATTTGTTTTCATTTTTTTCACTGATACATTTTCACTTGGCAGCCCAAGGGGGGGGGGGGGGGGGGGGGGTTAAACCCCCTAAACCCCCCCCCCCCCCCCTGGATCCGCCACTGGTTGAATGTTTTCAATAACCCCATTCAAGTCCATCGTCGATTTTGACACGTACTGGCTTTCATATCTCCGTCGCGATGTTCGACTCTAGGGGGCGCCAATGCTTTGGATGTGCACATAAATACAATATGATGTGGCGGAGTGAGCTGATCTCTGAGAGAGTTTCGTGCGATGATACCGCCGCACTAACGCCGTTGGCTGGTTAGTTGGTTATTTAAATTTGTACAGATGCGTCCAATCAAATTATTATTTGTTACGCCACCATCCGAGGGTCAAAGCCTTGGTTCGAACCCGGGCCGATTGGTGCGGAGAGCAGACATTACTCCGAGTACCAAACCAAATAAAATAACCTCTTCATATACGTCGGGCAGGCGAACCTTTATACAATTCTCAGCGTGCTAAAAATGCAACAGCTATTATTTTAATAACCAGGACCCATATTCACAAACAACACACTAGCTTAGTTACATTCTAAGTTTGTTTTTAATGATAGGGATAAGTATGCAACGATATATTAATTTAGTTGCCGGCTAGCGAATTTTTTTGTCCGCACATGGTAAATCAAATCCTTGTGAATTATTCATAAGCAGTGAATGTAGGCCACAGACTTCAGACTTTAGTGAAAACTCTGCATGATACATTTACTAAATAAACCGCTACTCATAACTCATAAGAGAGGATTCGAACCCATGATACCAAGTGTTGAAGTCCACAGCGTGACCAATGGGCCACGTACACAGCTGATGGTCAGTATGGTCTTATTGTAATTATAACCCTCAAACTCACTCAAGCCCTCATCCTAGTTATGAATATTCATGATAGCACTTGACCTACATCGCTGCTTATGAATAATTCATTAGGATTTGCTTTAACATGTGCGGAAAATAAAAAATAGCTGCCAGCTAGGTTTAACTTAGTAGTCATATAAATGCCTTTATTTAGTATGGATATGAGCCGATTTCAGTAATTACTGGTACATGATACGCATGTTAATGTATGCGACTCGAAAAGAAACCAATAATGATAATAAAATTTGTATTTAAAGATAACAACAAATAGCACTTGCATTGTATGCATGAAGAAAATAATAACAGTTTACACTACAAAATTGATAGTATATTAGATTTTAAAAACGAATTGCACTGAACGTCTACAGAGTTAGACAAGAGTATAGGCAAACGCTGTAAATAAGAAATGCATTGAACATCAAACATAACAATAAGATTAACATGGAACAATGAAAATTGCATTGATACAGGGGAATTCTGTAATATGAATGGAACAAAAAAATATGTAGACAAGCACCACAAGATGGCGCTGTTCAAAACAAAGAAACGTACGGCTCTGCATAGAGATAGGCTACGTGATTGTTTACAAAATAGTACCTAATATAAGTACTTTTAGATAGAATATACAACATATTATGTTGTATAAACATAATAAAATAGTAGTACAACACTGACAAAATAAACGATTCAGGGGTGCATGCATGTCACAAAGTCGATATTAAAATAGTGCACGAGTTAGTTATCGTTCGGCTTACTTTCTTACATTCATTGATAGTGCTTTCTGTCATTATGGTAAATTCTTTCCTTTTCGATTTGCTGTTTACTTGGTTTACTAGTATTGTGTTAAATCCTTCTCCGTCTTGAGTTTATATATACGTCCTTTAAATACTTTCCATAATTACTGTCGGGTGTTTGGTCGCGGGATTGAGACTCACCCGGAAAGGGATCTAGTAACTTTGTTGAAATGTGCAAAAAGTGATTAATGGTTGATAGCATGTGTATTTTTGTGATATGATTATGGCCACTAAGTAATGTGTGAACATTTCACGTTAAATGGATGTTATATGGCCGAGTAATGAGCGAAAATGCAAAGTTATATTCGTTAACTCATTGTACTGACTTGATAAATAGACATTTTATAACTTTCCAGTGGATAATTAAACTATCTGAACATTTCAATCGTAATTCGAAAAACCAAAACCTGTTCCAAGCTTCCATTGGTAATACGAACACAGGTATATATGAGAGAAAAACTAAAGTTCTAATCAAGTTTTTTTTTCTAGGTTACTAGATCCCTTTAAATATAAAATATCTATCGGACACCGGAACCCTCTCATCGTCTTTCCGTGATCGCGTCACGCGACCTGCCGCCTCTTTTATCCCCACACTTGGCTGCCATCATCAGGAGGAAGACAAAAACGTCGACGCAAACCAGCATTTTGAACGAAGCGTCGAAATCGCCGAATACGTCGGCCATCAAACCTGGGGAAAAGAAGAGTAAAAGAAGAGTAAGAGATATGAGCAGAGCAGAGAGGGCAGGAACCAGGGCAGTTAATCTCTCTGGGCCTTGAGGGAAGTAAACCCAGCATGGGATTGTTGACAGTTAGTAATACAACTGATAAGAATGTGGTCGATACGGAAACAAAAATGATAAAAATTGATCACCACGATGGTGGAAGACAAGCTAATGGGACAATCCCGTCATGAGTGTGAAGTCTTTGATCTACCATGTTAAATTCATTATTATGGGGAGCCCCGGCCCCGTCTATTATCACTAATTATCTCGTGTATGCGAATTACATATATCGTAAACATATTAAAGGGTTATTCCTGCTGGAACCAGTCTAGGAAGATACCATATAGATTTTATTTATAAGATACTACTCCTGAAAAGTAAACATAAACAAGAGCGCCTTACCTGAGAGAAAGCCCCCAAAGAGGATGCCTATTCCAAGCAGAAGCTCGTGCGCTGAAAGAATGACCGGGAATAGTTCCTTGCGCGCCTTCCCCTTCGCCATCAGCACTTCCAGGATGGTACGGCCCGCAATCGACAATGCGGACGTGAAGGAAGCCACTACGAGCGCGCCGAAGTGATGCACGTACACGTCGAGTAAAAGCGACGCGATGTTTGCGAGTGTCAGCGCGAGGAAGAGCGTGTGCGCAGGCACGTAGCGCCGGCTGAGCGCGCCCGATGAGATGCGTCCGAAGAAGTATGCGACTGCCGCGGCGCACGTAATCACCAGGATGCCGCGGACGGAAGCGCCACGGGCCAGGGCGCGTGGGATCAGGAAGGAGTGCCAGCCACCGTAGATAACACCGAAAGGTAAGTTGGAGAGCACCGCGATGCTGAGGCAAGGGTCGGTGAAGAACTCCAACTTTTTAAGCGCGTGGAGCTTTCGCCGCGCCCATGATGCATGTTCATGTGTTTTAGCGTCTGTCCCAGGCCTACCTGATTCGTTTAAGGTACAATCTTCAGTCAAGTCATTACCTATAGATGTTAACTGACGCTTGCATCGGGGAGCATGTAATTCCGGATCTGTTATCTTTGACACATGCATGTTGGAGTTGCTCGTACCTGGTTCGTTACAGTTACAGTTGCATGTCATTTCTTGACCGCGATCTTCAGCCGAAACACGTGATGGCAAGAGGCACTCACTTTGGTGAGCAGATGTTTCCGGGGCTCGCTCTGTGATGCAGTACATTCTGTTCTCTTCCACCAGAGCTCTGGAACCAGTCATCTCAACGTCGGACACTCTCTCTTTCGCCGGCCTCGTTCTAATGGCAAGGGAGAGGGGCACGAGATTCGCCATCAGTCCACCTAGTATCAGCATAGAGCCTCGCCACCCGAACTCCTGGAAGAGAAGTTCGGCGAGCAGGGGAACGAATACCATCCCGAAGGCATAGCCTGACTTTCCCAAGCCATAGAGGGCGTCGAAATCGGAAGTCTTCACCATGTCGTTTAAGACCAAGCAGGAGGAAACCGACAGGAGGCAATGCCCGAATCCTGACAAGAGGAACGTGAGGAAAATTTGTATTTACCCTTTGAGTGTCATTTCCATGGGCGTCGATACTTACGTAATACCTATTCATCAGGGGGGATGAATGAATAGATCATCCCCCCCCCCCTGATGAATGGGTATCAATGACAGATCGACGCCCACTCATTTCAACACTGCAACGCTCAAAGTTAATTAAATGTCTATATGTGTTTAGTTTTAATACTTGTTTATACTTAATTATGTATAGTGTACGATTTGAAAAATCAATAAGTCTTATAAAAACATAAGTCTAGATTCATCCGCCCACATACTCCGATAATACGAAAATTATTCCATTTGATTTAAACTTTTACAATTAAGACATGAAACTCACATTATGTTATGTAATGAACATTGAACAATATTGTAGTTCGTGGTCAGAAGTAGTATCGTTACTCAAATCGGATGAGGTATCTCACGAAACTGTGCATTGCCACAAAATTGATACAAAAACGTATCTCGTCAACCAACAAAGCAAAATAAACAAGCAAACAAACTAACAAACCTGCTAAAACCATACAGAGGCAGAAGATGGCTTGCTGTGTGACAAACGAGCTCAAAGTGACGGAGCTCGAAATGAGAATAGCGCCACTTACGGTGAGCCAACGCGGAGATCGGACGAACCAACGTCTGTTGATGAATGCTACGAGTGGTGCTGGAAAAAGGTAAAAATACATATTGTAATAGTGAGAATATGTTTATCGAAAGAGGAAGCAGACGAACAAAAAGTACTAATGCATCCCAGTATTAACACTGCAGAGTGAATCGCTGACCCAATCGCTGAACAAAATACAAACCCGATTCATTAACATTAAGTAGACTTTTAAAAATATTATCAACAACAATACTTCTACAACTACTACTACTACCACCACATGTACTACTACAACAACACCAACAACAACAACAACAACAACTACTTCTACTGCTACAGTCAAACCTGCTAATGCGACCACCTGTCTATAGCGACCACCTGCTCATAACGACCGCTCTCTGGTCCTCCCCTGAAAAATCATGTGTTAAGCGACCTGCGTAATGCGACCACCTGCCTAACGCGACCAGCGACCACCCTATTTGGGTCCCGACGCACATATAAATCTGTGTATAACGACCACAAAATTAGCGCTCGAGTGACCAAGGCATCAACTCGATAGCCTCTGGTCACTCAAGGCTCCAATCCTGAGCAGGTCAATGCATAAAACAAACTTTTATAATGACAATAAACTTCAGACAGCTTATAGATTGACTTTGGCTGGTCACCTAGCTATCACATTTCGATTCAAGTATTTTAGTCTCTAATATATGGGATTGAATATTCCAGGGTCATTATTACATCGAGTATAAGGAATTCGACAGATTTTCGTACATATTTTTCAAACGTAGTTTCAGAACATAATTATAAATGATAATTATATGTGTACAAAAGAGTGAACATTTATTAAAATAATTATAAGTATCATAAAATCGCGTCCTTCTATCTAATGTTTGAACAGCCGGTTAGTTTCTCAACAATTGCGTGGAGTACTATTTACTGAGTATTAATAATTTATTACGTGGACGTGGTTTGGCAAAATAGTCTCGTTTGCACTTAACCAATTTAATCAATCAGTCCTAGGCCCCGTTTCAGAAAGAGATACAATATATTGTAAGTTACAATTGATTGTAAGTCAGAAAAATTTACGCGTTTCAACCAATCAGATTTGCGCATCTAAAACACGTGATCTGACTTACCATTAATTGCATCTTACAATCGATTGTATCTCTTCCTGCAACGGGGCCCTGAACGGGTTTAAGCGTATTGTACGATTTTAATGGTTAGAAATGTGGTAGGAGTCTATTTTAAAGGGATCTCGTAACATTGTCAAAATCCTCACAACCAAATTGTAATGGTGGTGGTTCCCTCATACCTTGCTGTATTCGTATTAACAATAGAAGCATGGAACAGCTAAGGTTTCGGCTTTTTTGAATTTCCCTTTCGTTAAAAAGATATTCAAGATTGAAGTGTTCAGATGTTAAACTGTCCACTGGACACGTGCGTGTACAGATGCCAATTAATTACACATGTGCATATAGGCACAATATACGACCAGAAATTCAAAATGGCCGCCCACCTGTCTAATGAGACCACCTGTCTACACGAACCACTTTTCGCCGGTCCCTTGAGAGGTCGCTATAGACAGGTTTGACTGTACTACTACTACTACTACTACTACTACTACTACTACTACTACTACTCATAGGCGCCGGAAGTGGGGGGGGGGGGGGGCAGGGGGGGCGGCCGCCCCCCAATCCAAAAAGTGGGGGAGGGGGGGACAAAACGCGTTTTTGCCCCCCCCCCCCCCCAAAAGCCCCCCTCGCCTCAAAAAAAAAAAGAAAGAAAGAAAAAGGAAGCGAAAAATGTTCACGTATCAGCCAATACTTGTTAATTCTGATGTTTAAAAACTGATTTATACATCCATTTAAAGTTTTCGCTGCGCGCTTCGCGCACAAACACATTCTCAGTTTGCTGTATAACGTGCGTATGGTACGTCTGGGGTGGGTTTTTCAGTATCGGTCCACGTAGTTGGCGTGTAGGCTTTTATTGCTCTGCTGTAAGTGTGACGTGCACCAAATCCGCGCACCATTAAAAGTAAATAAATGCAAAATCTTTCCGTGGAAGGGGGATACCCCCTTCCAAACCCTCACCCTTTGGCTCTGCCTCAGCCCTTAGTCGCTTCGCTCCCTCCAGAATCATTTTCGGCTGTAATTGCTATGAAAGTGGATCATAAAAATGTGGCACATGTTTTATTTTTGTATGCACCATTTCAAGTATGTATATGCAAAATTTTCTTTGTGGGAGGGGGATACCCCCTCCCAAACCCACCCCCTCTGGCTCTTCCACAGCCCTCGGTTGCTTCGCTCCCTCGGGACTAATTTTCGGCTGTAAGCTATGATGTTGGATCATAAAAATGTGGCATATGGTTTATGTTTGTTTGCACTAAATTGCACCATTGTCAAGTATATAAATGCCAAATCTTCCCCCGTGGGAGGGGGATACCCCCTCCCAAACACTCCCCCTCTGGCTCTGCCCCAGCTCTCGGTCGCTTCGCTCCCTCGAGACTCAGTTTTGGCTGTGAGCTATGAAATTGGATCATAAAAATGTGGCATATGGTTTATGTTTTTATGCACTAAATTGCACCATTGTCAAGTATATAAATGCCAAATCTTCCCCGTGGGAGGGGTATACCCCCTCGCAACCCCCCCCCCCCCCCCCCCAAAAAAAAAAACCTCACCCTCTGGCTCTGCCCCAGCTCTCGGTCGCTTCGCTCCCTCGGGACCAGCCCTCGGGATGAGCCCCTAAACACATAAATCATGAGCCCCCTTTGGGTTTTGCCCCCCCCCCCCCCAATCCAAAACTGCTTCCGGCGCGCCTACTACTACTACTACTACTACTACTACTACTACTACTTCTACTACTACTACTACTACTACTACTACTACTACTACTACTACTACTACTACTACTACTACTACTACTAATACTACTACTACTACTACTACTACTACTACTACTACTACTACTACTACTACTACTACTACTACTACTACTACTGTCTACTACTACTACTACTACTACTACTACTACTACTAGTAGTACTACTACAACTACTACCTATACCTTTTCTACATGTAATATGTTGTTCGCAAGCCAAATAAGATCCGTCTGTATTACGCATTATGTGATTACTAAAGCAGATACCATAATTGTTATAAAAGTGAAATTTGATTTAATGTAGCTCACACGGAAAGTTGATGAACCCGCTGAAGAGACCCAGAGCGACCCCCGTACCGGTCGCCGTCGTCCCGAGAGAGACGTTAATCTCCTCGATGAACACGCCGATGGACTTCACCGTTCCCAGCGCGAAGCACGTCTGGCAGAAGAGCGTAAGCGCGACCAAAAACCGTCGATGTCGACTGGTCGTCGATGACCTGGGTTTCGACATCGTGCCTGACGACGACTGCGAGTCTGATGTCCGCTTCGAAAATCTGTTAGTCTTTGATCGATCGAGAACGTTCGGTTCGTCCATCTCCACTTATTAATGCGATACCCCATGAAGAGTTCCAAGTATGATACTGGTTACATTCTGTGAAATAATACAGTAATGAAATGCTTTCCAAATAACTCATAAAACATTAACGGTTAAATCGTTAGACAGTTGATAACAAGGGAAGGAACTCATGGACATAAATTGAGTTCAAATTATATAGGCCACAGCTCCAAGCGTTGATCTTGCGCTATGTATAAATTTGCCACAATAATACACTTAGGGCAAAGTTCTTATCCGCTAGGTTATGCCATACTTGGAAAGAGGGACAAAATTGGCCGAGGGTCCAAAGTCGCAGCATAATTGCACAAGTGTGCGGGAAGTGCACATTGCAAGCACAAAGTCCATTGCGACAGGGGTCCAGGCCTTGACGTTTTTGAGTATTAAATGCAGTCTCGACCCATTTTTCATAATTCTTCCAAAATTACTAGGTAAGATTTGGTCAGATTTACGTTTAAATGTTGTCTCTATACATTTAATAAAGTAAAGTAAAGTGTTAAAAAAAAAAAAAAAAATTTTTAAATTGTGTTTTTTTTAAATTTTTTTTTAACTTAAAAATCAGGACGTCCCGATTTTACACTTCTAAAACATTCAAAAAACGGGACAATTCCGATTAAAACGGGACAGTTGGCAAGTATGTTATGGTATGCATGAACTACCAACAATTAATCATTGCAATCAATGTCAAAATAATACAATGATAATATGTCAACTGACCTTCCCTATCTACTGTTAAATAAATTACTACATCGATTATGCTGGTTCAAAGTCTACATGTTGACCCTGTTTTATGTTGCTGTTGTAGTGTTGTTGTCTTTTGTAGTGAATTGACCTTGGTTGCGATCTTGGGAACTTAGTTTGTGCATGGATAGTACTAGTACTATCCATGGTTTATGCTTCCTTGTGAATCCAGATACCTTTCCATAATGTCCATTAGTTAAACTAAGTTTCGTCTATTGTATGTTGGTATTTGTTATACAATGTTACATAACTATGTATTGCTAATTGTATTTGTTGGTAATGGAAAAATATAAACTTGGTGGAGTTTGTGTTTGATACACTCAGGTAATAGAGGATTATCAGCTATTTTGTAAAAATTAAAATTAAGTGAACAGGTTACATTTACCACAGAATGATCTGTAGCAAAAGCATATTATAGGGTGAACGGTAGATTTTCTTTCATCAATTCAACGGAGAGAAAAAACACATAAATCATAAATAACGAAATAAATACACGTCATACCCAGGGGGCAAAGGGGGTTTTACCGACATGGGTCCCGTTGCAGAAAGAGATACAATCGATTGGAAGTTACAATTAATTGTAAGTCAGATCATGTGTTCTAAATGCGCAAATCTGATAGGTTGAAACGCGCAAATGTTCTGACTTACAATTAATTGTAACTTACATTCTATCGTATCTCTTTCTGCAAAAGGCTACGGCCCAGAATCGTCTTAATAGCTGTAGAACACGTTAGATGTCATCATATATGATTAAAGGGGTAGTACAGTTTTGGTAAGGCTGAGCTTTAGTAACCAAACCTGCAAAATAACACTACAAACTAATAGTAATAGTTATAGAATATAGTTCCACCATGCTCGAAAGGTATAGAAAATTACAAACGACTAATTAAAAAGCCTGTTATCATTCAAAAAGAGCCATTAAAACTAAAGAGGGCGCTTTCTAAAAAAAAGCATTGGTTTCAACAATTTTTCATACAAAATTATGCATGTGATGTTTTGTTGAAATAATGATTAGATAGAGAGATCATCACTATTTAAAAACCTCTTTTGAAAATTGTTGAAAAAGTGTAGGCATTTTTTTTTTTTTTTAATCATCTAATAAATCTGGGCCCCATATTTATTCCGATTGGATAAGTTTATTGATATTTCAGCCATTTCTGAATCAATTTTGATCAAATAAAGTTTATTCTGCCATTACAATTGTATTCTCTTTCAAATTTTACACTCGGTTTTTCATTACCTCACCAACAAAATTATTTCGTACAGCGCCCTCTATACCAAAACTGAACTACCCCTTTAACAAAACTTTTCATTGACAACACATTGACGGCGCATTGCATTATAAAAGCTCGATCACTTGTATTACATTGATATATATTAGTATACCTAGCGCTTGTAAACTATTGATGTCAGATGATGTTCAACGGCAGCACAAGTACATGTATTATGGCGCCATCTCCGAGATCATCATTGTCATTGTATTATAAACATGGCTTGACTATTGTATTGTGCATTACTCACTCGGTCACTCCATCCTGATTGTACGCTTGCATCTGACGTAGCTGAACATGTTTTCTGACGATTATCAGTTGAAAAGGCTGGCTTTTCGTGAGATGGTTTATTCCGTGATATCATATCCTCCTCTCCCACCGGGCTTGCCGAGTTTCGTAATTATACCACTCGGCACAGTGTAAATTACATGACGGGGTATGCGCGGCGCCACTGCATGCACAATGCATATTTTATGGCGTGATGCAGGGAAACTTGCAAATACTAGTAGTGTGCGCATGCACTCTTATCTGATGAGCGTTTACATCCAGTTCGCGGATGTTGTGTACCTATATACATGGACTACAGAGAGGAAGGCCTATAGATGCGTATGATGAGGGATTCCCCCTGATGTACATGTGTGTGCAATACGTACACTACAGTGACAGTGATGCAGGAGTATATATATGGTTGACCTTGAGCATTATGATAGATGCGTGTAATGTGCACAGTGCAATATTATGTAACCAAATGCTTTCGGGAACATAAATGTACCATGCTTTTCTTCCATAGAGAATACATATGAGTTGAAGTTTGTGAATCCCTACATTTCTGCATGATTGCGCTCAAATAGATCATCTCTCTTCTTCTATTCTATCTCGATATATTCCCATTTATCTCTAGTTCTTGGCTTTCATCGCCACCGTTATATTCGCTTCCTCATCTACTCGTACTCTCCAAAATCTCCCCCAAAAACTGACAAACTTTCATTAATTGTGCAATTATGTTATTAAACATAAGTCATACCTTATCGTTATGCAGAGAGTTTAATAGTTGACATAGTTGCCCTTTTATATATCCAATTGATTTCACATTTGTAACCATTGTAATGAAAGACAGTATCAATCACATCATCCAGTAATAATTGTTCAACATTTAATTTATTATAGGTTTTCCCATCCATTTTTAACACTTTTGTCATTCAATTTCATTAATTTGTACTTCAAATTCGTCCCGAGGAACCACCAGAGCGGAAATCCTAACTTCAATTTCGTCTTTCGTCGATCAATTTAACAAAAAGACTACACAATTTAGTAATTTGTCAAACATTTTCGTCAATTGGCAAATCAAATTCGTCGGTCACAGTTGCTGAACAATTTCATTAAAATTCGATTCAAATTTGTCCCATGTATTTACGCTGTAATTTTCTGTTTTATACTGTCTTGATATAATTGTAACATTACTCACTTAGGGGGTAACATACACATGTATACACTCGAAGACAAACTCACACGCACAAAAACACACGCACACACACACAAACACACATACATTTGCACACATGCACACCAACACGCAAACAAGCACGTTTACAAAAATTTGCATTTAATTCTTGTTCAAGACATACATAGAAATAATATAAAACAATATTAAATAATGTGTACACACACGCACACACACGCATACATACCCATCATAACCACCTACCATCTACATAGTCATGACACACACAGGCATATAGGGCTATACCATGAGACGAATTTGAATGATAAAATTACAAAATTAGTTGAACAAAGACGAATTTGATCTTTACATTCACCACTCGCTCCGCGGCGGAGACGAATTCAAATGCCAATTTGAATGCGAAGTGTTTGAAATTGATTGACAAAATACGAATTAGATTGATAATTGACGAAATTGAAGTTGGGATTTACGGTCTGTTGGTTTCTCGGGACGAAATTGAAGTACAAATTAATGAAATTGAATGACAAAAGTGTTAAAATGGATGGGAAAACCTATAATAAAATGGTCAATTGTAATGATTAAGACGGGTTTCAGGACTGTCACCACACAGTAAAACATTCCATGAGCCTCAATGGTATACTATAGGTAAAAGTTCAAATATACATGTCATTACATCACTTTAATTGAGCTAAACCAAAATAAATGTGTATTTGGTTTGTATTTGCTAAACTATTTAATGATCGTAACGATCGTTATCATTAAATTATTATGGTCTAAAGGGTAATATGATTCTACTTAATGGTATTTTCAAGTATTATCTTCCTCATACCACCCTTTATAACACGTATTTATTTCATATAAGACACTTATCTGGCATGTTTTGAATTTTTACTTAGTTACAAAAGAATGGCAGTATCTTAAATCCATGCATACCCATGGACCCTGGCTAGGTCGGGAAACACGTTGCCACCATCTCCTGTTGATTACCATCGGGGAGGAGGCCCGGGAAATTGGGTACAGGGACCGCACGATAAAGCAAGAAACAAACATGGTAGGTTTTACAGCAGTGACAAAGCAGGTGTCTGGGGAGGGGGGGAGGGGGGCAGTGAAGAGGTTTGTGGGGATCATTATTGTTTAGTCTGTACATGCCCAATAACTCACACGCTTAATGTTTTCCAACAAACCTTGATATTAATAAGTAATTGAGATCGGTTACATAAGTATGCATAATATAATGATTAGTTGATTAAACATACAGCAATTTAGTATAATTATGATGATATTGATACAATTATCATTTGATTTCATTTTATTTCGTTTTTATGAAAAAGAAAACATGAATAAAGTTATGTAGATAAAGTGCCATCTATCCCCTGTTTATTATGTGTCAGTAACGATTTTCAATTCGATAAGATGAAATTTTAATGAAAAATAATAATTTAATATATCTACTCGATTAAATTACTAACATTACTACCGTAATAAGACACATTCAATAAACAAAATTTAAAAAACAAGAGGGAAAAATGCGAATTCAAGGAACTAGTATGTACGAAAAGATCGCCTTTATCGTCATGCTCTGGAAATTGATACTGACATGATGACATTCGTGTGATCCTTTCTTCTCATGTTTTGGCAGAACGTCAAATGTAATAATCCCAGGACAATTTATTTCAGATCGGTTGATCATGGACATTACATTGGACATGTTGGAAGAGCAGTTTATATACTTCAAATACAAGCACATGTTTATTATGAGGTTGGGGGGGATGGGGCTGGGGGAGCAGCCACAGTCCCAACCACTCCCCACCCCTCCCATCCCTCATGTTCTTGCAAGCCTTTCCCCTTGCCACCCGAGTGTTTTTAAAACGCTAATACTCGGACAAAAGTAAATCACATAACATGGGATGGGGCAATGTTTTAACATTATATTATAAAACCAAATTTCATTTTACCTCTTAATAATCGTTATCGTAATTATATAGTATCCACATGCTGCACCCGCGGAAATCCGCGGGTTTTTGGTCAGCGAAAGGTGATCACGATTTCAGCGACACAACGATCTGCCAACATTAATTAAAACGTCACTTTCTCCATGGTCATCATTAACATAATAGGACATAAGAGACTCGGGCTTTCTACCCCCCTCCCCCCCCCCCCCCCCCCCATTCTCTATCCCTACGCCGCTAATGGTTATGGGTCGTTAATAAGTTGCAAGTGAGGGTCAAGTGAGTAGTGACAAAAGCAACATTTTGTTGAAGGTGAACAGTTGGGCAATTCCATGGTAACGGAAGGACATTCAGACACAATTTTGGAACTTCAATCAAATAATTCCAGGATCCTGCTTTTGATTTTTTATTCTAAATGGCATGTCTTTGATCCTTGTTGGGACACCTTTGATTTCCACTATTTCTAAAATTTTGACCGCATTATGTAAATTAGATATGGACACTAATGAGGCCGGTAACGGAAGGACGCCAAAATGGACATGGATTTTCAATTTTTTTAGTTATGACCCAATCTCTGTGAAGTTACGAGGTTTATCATGTTAAGTTGGCTACTAGTCAATTTCCTTATGTTCACAGAGTATAACACCACCTTTTAAGAAACATATCTACATTGGTATATTAATTATGAGAAATTAATTACTCCAGTGTTCGGTAACGGAAGGACGGTAACGGAAGGACCTCTGACAAGTCTATTGGAATTGTACAATAAAATTAATTTTGAAATTTAAAGACCATTTATGAGAAGGAAACATCTCTTTTGTGGTCTAAAATGAGTTTGTATCATAGATAACATATGGACATCACAAGCATTTACATTTCTATTTTTTTCTTACTATATTTCATGCTCCAATGGCTCTTATTCATGGTCAATCCATGGTAACGGAAGGACACTCAGACACAAATTGTCAACTTTAAGAAAGACATTTTTAAATACTTGTGTTGTTAGAACAGTCTATTTTGATAACAATACTTCCAAAACATACAGTTTTAAGGTCCCATAATTTTTTTTTTTTTTTAATCTCTGCACATTATTGAATATGCATACAAATGAGGTCGGTAACGGAAGGACACCAAAATGGACAAGGTTTCGTTATCAAATCAGTTTTAACTAAAACTCTGTGATATTAAATAATACAAAATATTTTAAGGGTAAACATTTCATTCTCTGAAGGGTTAAGAAGAATTTACTTGTTCTTTGATTAAAATTTGTCCGCAGATATTTGAGTTATTTCACACAAAGCGGACCAATGTTCGGTTACGGAAGGACATAATGGACTATAATGTATGATATGACACAGTAGGGTCATTCCATGTCAAATCACCTTTAAAAAAATAGAAAATTTTCATCGCAGCCCCCTTCAAATTTGCTAATATTTGGTATGTATGATATTTCAACCTTTAAAAGCGCAAATATTTAAGTTTTAGCCCAATCCGCCCAATGGTTTTGGCGCTATGGTCGATTCTTATGGGGGAGTTTTGTAAGAAATGGGGGTGGGCACCATTTTCAAATGGCCATTGTCCATTAACCGTTGGGTCAATTTATTTTGTAAAGGTGTCATTGGACTGGGGATGTTATGTGCAATCCATTTATGCCATTTGTGTTCATGCATGAGCGAGTTTGGAAACGATAACCTTTGACCTTAGATTTTGACCTTCCGTTTTACCTCGTGGATCAAATAATTTGGAGAATTTGTTTTGCTTAAATCTTGGCTTGATATAATTTCTACAACATATGAAAGAATTGGAGATATATTATTTCTTGCTTTTTCTACAGCCTTGTTTTTAGTTTGCAAATTTCATGTAAAATTTAATTATTTTAGACCTACACCCATGTCCAAGAATTCTATAGGGGTGTATTGTATACAAAAAGACCTATTCAAAGTCATGATCAGAGCCTATTCACACCCTGGCTCACCACAGTTAAATAGACCTACTAATCCCCATACAATAGAAATCCAGACAAATGGCATCATGGTACAAGGGCCCTGTTGCAGAAAGAGATAAAATCAATTGTGAGCCAGATCAAATGTTCTAAATGCACAAATCTGATTGGTTGAAACACAAAAAATTGCTAGTCTGACCACGCTACGCCACTGATAGCTGGCCATTGCAGGTATTGTCTCATTATTTTGGGTTTTCATATATGAGAGACCAATTTTTTAACATAAATTTTGTCATAATATGTAATATGAGGTACCTTGTCCATCTGTTACCATGTGTATAGTAACGGAAGGACATTTTCTTTTGTTATTGATTAATTAACGAAGAAACAATGAGTAATACAATTGTTAGCAATGGGAAGGCCTACTTGAACTTGCTTTGCACTGAAGATCGGTCTGCTCTCTAACAATTATGTGAGCCACAAAATTAAAAATATTGATTTTTCGGTAACGGAAGGACATTTTCATAGGCTGAAAATAAGAAGTCATTGAAGCATAACAAATCAAATAAATCATACAAATTTACTATTTTACGAAATGGTCATATCTCAGGGGTCAGAATAATGGTTTTTAGGCTTAACTGAGGAAATATTAAACAAACACAGGGTCAAAACACTTTTTCACAAAAATGTCAAATTTGTGGGGTTCAATTATGGTTATAAAGTTATTCTAAAAAAACAACTAAAATTATGTAAAACTAAAATTTTCTCATTGAATTCCAAAAATATAGAATTTAAGCTTTGATTTGATACCAAATTTGTATCATAAAAATGCTTGTAAAATTGTTGGTCAAATGTCCACTTTGGCGTGGAATTGCCCAGTTAGCATTCTTAATTCTATTGTAAAGTGTCCTCATCAAATACGTGGAACTGTTCAATTTGTCAAACATAGGATGTGGATTAGTGTAACCTAATTATGCGATAATGATTCCGAGGAGGTATTAATCATGCGTTATACCTAGATTCCCTTGTGTGTTACAGATTCAATATGGAGGTCAAGGTGTTTGTATAGCGATGACACACGTCGTGTAAAATTGGGGCGAATTTCAGGTGCGTTTTCACCTTATGCAATTTTTTATATAACCGAGTTATAATCGATGTATAATTCTACCTAAAAAAGTCAAGTATGACTACCGATTCACTTTGATTTCAATTTCCCTTTTACGGAATTGCCTCTATTATTAAATGCTTACATGAAACGCCTGTGATTAACACGCTATAGATTTTGTACCCGTTCATGATTGTGGTAAATTATTCAATATGTATATTATTCCAAAATCAAATCGTCGTAAAGTATGGTTATTATCATTTGGTTTGGTGTAGCAGTATAATAATCTAGTTTCCTCCACACGTACATATATGTAGGTCAAACATCTTCCAACCATTAGGTTCACCATAGTTCATTTACTTTAGGTTATTATGGAGTATAAAGTCATTCCGTAGTTTAAAAATACATGAGGTCCTCTCTCTCATGGGAGCTTGCTTCCAGTAACAGGGTCCTTTCCGAAGTTGCATGGTAACCATGGTAACCTAGAAGGGGTATATATCCCCCTTCCATCCGAAATTGTGATTACACGCACTTCTCTTTGACAATAAATATTTGTTTCAATTACTGTTTTGAAAAGATGCTTATCATGCGTAGCCATTCATATTACTAACTTTATTATTATGTTAATCAATTAATATGTTAAACATGATTATTTTCAGTATTCAATGAATTTATTTATTTCTGTATTAGTTGTATTATGTGATTATGTTGAAAATAAAATGAATTAAATCAAATCAAATCTCTGCCACTTTAAAGGTTCCCTAACATCCAAATACAAGTTGCCTTTAACTATTATGTATTAGTGTATACATCAACTATTTGTTGACTATTTGACCTACATATGTTTTGTATATTTTTAAACACATTAGCAACAAGTTGTTGAATTTGTTTACACATCGTTTTAACAGTGTACACGGCATGAATAATCAAATTTAATGTGCAAATTATGTACTCACATTTGTGTCCACCATTTCATCCGACAAGGGCCCCGTTGCAGAAAGCGATATAATCGATTGTAAGTTACATAAAATTGATTGTAAGTCAGAAAATGTGCGCGCTTCAACCAATAAGATAAGCGCATTCATTTTAGAACGCATGATCTGACTTACAATTAATTGTTTCGCTTTCTGCAAAGGGGCCACTGTCAGACATTTCACATCATACAAAATGAGAGGTGAATTAAACTTAAGCCCGGCGCAGACAGAACCGACTCAACCCGATACGAACCGATCGAACCGCAATGGTCTTCCGATTCAGTCACGGCCGATTAAACATGTTGAATCGGGCCCGAATGGCTTCCGACTGCATGGCTTCCGACTGGCAAAATAGGAGTCGTAATTAGGCAATGCACATAGGGCAGATCCAACTGAATACCAATCGGATCGGGTCGAGTCGCTTCTGTCTGCGCAGGTGTCGTCGCGGGAAAAGTCCGGCCGCTGAATAAGACTGGGCAGTGCAATAATAGAGTTGAGTTTTCATATATACAGCTCTATGAGTGTAATTTAATGGGATTGCTGCTAACTTCAATGTTCATAGTTTTAGCCACCAAATTTAATTCAAAGCCACGAAATCTAACTATAGCCACAAAAATCTAACCATAGCCACCAAAAATAATATATAGCAACCATATTTAGGGTCAGGGTTAGGGTTAGTTTTGTTCGCAACCATATTTTGGAAAATTGAAATTAATTTATCGGCAAGTCGGACAAATTCCGCGCGCGGGTTTTTCAGCGGAATGTGACCGAGGCCAAGATCCGCGCGCGGAATTTGTCAGGCCAGTCTTATTCCGCGGCCGGACTGATTCCGCTACCACACCGGGCTTTATAAGAGTTATAATTTAGAATAAAATACATCGACATACAAGTTGGCAACAATAATTTTGATTGTGTTTAATTTCATTAGGCATCATATACATAACGTGAATAAGGTAACAAATTAGAAGAAAACCCGTTTACTAGATAGTTATACATGGGATACCTGGTTCCCGTTGGGCCTTTTCACAGGCGGGCCTGGTATTCCTGGTTCCTATAATACGAAAGGCTGTTTTAGTTGACACCAAATTTGAACAATTTGCCAGTGCGACCAGAATGAAAAGACTCGGACCAAAAGATTGAACTCGGATGTTCAGCATGTTCAGGTGGCTGCTTTTTTAATGAAAACATTCACGTAACGTGGACGTTTTTATGTGTTCTACCATTCAAGCATCATGGAATTATAAATGTATAATATATTAGTTTGTAATGATAACCCACACGTGTATAGACTAGAGCCCCATCTTAATAGACCTTACCTCGATGTCACCCGAGCGGAATCTGGATAAGAAACAGGTGGGGGTCTGATCGTAAAACACAGGGTGAGCCTTCGCCAGGCTCATGGCCGCTGTCTAACATTCAGTTTGGCCAGAAGTGTACTATATCCCTTTGAGACAAAGATAATGATTATGCCCTCAGGTATATATCAGTACAAATTACAATGGTATAATAGGATATGAATAATAGGTTATCGTTTAACCTCGCTTTGCAGTGATTGTATCGTAAAGGGCGCTTTTAAAATGCTCATTCAAATTCATATATCACACGACTTTGATATCACAGAGAAGCAACATGAGCTCGCCGTCACGGTGCGCAGTGTAATTCGACAACACTGCTACTTTTAACTTAATATTACTTTACTTGAAACGATTACATAAGATAGAAACTGCCTTCTCCCCGGTCAGGTCTGACACTGACTGTGTGATTTCATCTCTAATGATATCCTGACACACAAGATGTCTCAAGACGGGCTCATCGACGTCCAGACAGCGCGTGATCAGCGCTTCGGCGATGTCGTCCGGTGACTGCGGAGGAATAGCCCCGATGTTCTTGAGTTGGTTGCTGAGCTGCCGACGGTCGATTTCGCCAGTGGAGCCACCCTGGCAGTGTTCCTCAATTTGATTGGCGTATATGGCCAATATGGCAGTATTCACTAGACCGGGCTCGAACAGACATACTCTGAAAAAAGAAGAAAAAAATAACACCAATTCAATATTCATATGTCACGTTCCGAAATTACCTCGGATGCAGGCAAAATAAAGTGTGTAATTTGATTTGCCATTTTTGAAAGAGAATACTTGTCATTACACCAGCCCAAGAACCAATCTTTGTACTTGTAATGAAAAATAACAACGAATAGGCTCCACTATAGGGCAACACTCCGGCAGGAGTTAGCCCCAAAAGGCACAATTAGTAAATGTCCAAGTACTCAAAAACAGGTAAGTAATGCCACATTCGTCATCAGCAGCCAGGGTGTGGTTGACAATAAAACGTATAGAAGAACATTTGTTTCTGAAGCAGATGTAAACGAATTTACATTAGCCCATTTCATAAAAACTGTTGCAATTATTGTAAGTGTTTAATTATTGTAATTACCATGGCAACAGCTGTATTGATCCATGCTGATTGGCTGTTGACCAAATAGTTACAACAATTGCAAGTGTTTTAGGAAATGGGCTACTTCTCCTAATATAATTGCATCTAATATTCGAGGGAACCAAGAGTATATTTGGACAGGCAAGGCGGTATTTATGTTAGTAATGTCCATTTACCCGCGAATTTTTTCTTAGTAATTAAGACAAACTTCTCCATACTAGACAAATATTGTATTTTTTACCCCAACATGTGGTCCATGTTCATACAGTTTTACCTATTATTGCGTTTTACAATATTTTTGTTACTAAAAGGCATAGATCAGTTTAACTATCTAAATAATTATTGTTGATATACCAGCCGGTGCATCGATATTATGATAATGTAGATTTCCATTAATTGAAACATTTTATCAATAATTTACACGTACCTTATTTGAAATGCCCTCAAACTAGCAGCAAGGGATTCGAAATATCCTTCAACACCGAACTTACTTGCGGCATAGATGTCAGTGTATGCACTTCCTTGGAATGTAAATGAAAAAAAAAATATCGGTGAAGTTTCACATTACATTAACAAGTCATTTTGAGGGGAGTGATAGAACGGGTAGTAACTTTGTTGACAAGTGCAGAAAGTGCTGCGTGGTTAATGAATAAAATATGTATTGATGTGATCTGATATGTCCAGAAAGTAATGTGTGAAAATTTCAAGTTAATTGGATGTTATTTGGGCCGAGAAATGAGCACTTATTTTGTACACGGCTGAAAAGGTCCCGTAGATAATTTCATATCCGAACATCGTAAATATCTTTTGAACGAAATGGAAATTTGAAGGGAAAAAAACCTGTCCCATGCTTTTCTTATTAATACAAATAAAACAAGGTATGAGGGAACCGCTATAATTACAATTGGATTTTGAGGATTTGGACAATGTTACCATGTCCCTTTAGATACCTTACATATCATGATGATTTGTTTTCTATTGACGTGTGAAAGCTTCATGACAAATTAATGTAGCGACGCCAAGTAATGAGCGAAATTATAAAAATTCAAAGTGCTATTTGCTCACATGGTTCAACCAATATACAACGATACTTCAGCAAGGGGAGGTGAATTTGCTGTGAACATAATAGCAAAATATAATGTGAGCTAAATTTAGTCTATTCATTTCTCAAATTACTTTTAAGCACAACCAATGTAATATACTCTGATGCAAGTCAATTGATATTAAGCAAATAATTACCGTTGGTGAAGGTGATGGGACAAACTATCACTTCCGAGGCGATCTGGATGTAGCTATTTTTCCGAAGCGAAGCTGAGGAAAGATAGCGTATACATTCAGATCGTCGAGGAAGTGATAGTTTGCAATCGCCTGAAACCAAAAGGTGATTATTTGCTTTATATTCTACATCGGAAACATTTCACTGGTAGGGTCTACGAGAAAGACAATCTAACTGTTTCGTCGAGTATCTAATCTAGTCGAGCATCTTTCGCAAGCTAAAACAAGACCTCCGCTCGCAGGAAGCTTTCATAACACGCATCTCTATGGACAGTGCATGCATTACTTACGTACGTACATCACCGCGGTGGCCGTGGTGGCCTGCCGCGTTGAAGATAGTATGAAGGTGTATCCCAACTTCGCGCACGAAAATTTTGGATTTTTTTCAAAGTGGCTTAGGATCAAGACAATTGACAGTAATCTCAATGAAACAATCATAAATTACCACTCAAATTCGGAGGATTCGATTTATCTATAACAATTTCATTTTAAACTCACAATTCGTGGTTATAATGGCCCGATTCCGTGACCATGTCATATCAGCAAGAACTTCTTCACCGAGTACGGGAGTCTCCAAACTTCGCGCGTCATTGACTTAACATGTATCCCTGTGTAGCAAACTGTAACACGCATTTCAATGGCAGTATGATGATGCAAACATTTTGCGCGCACTAGAATCTTAGCACGCGCAGCGTTGTCAAGCGATCTACGGAGATTGCGCGATCCGAAAGTAAATTTAAAGGGTAGGTCGAATAAAGGAGCATTTTGCGCAGCCTTTCGATGACAACAAATGTGTTCTACTGGAACGATTTCCGTTTAATTTGCTTGATTCTTCCTCCTCCATAATTGTGTTGAAACACCAAAGTTGTGATTTACGAAAAAGACCATAAAAAGTGAGTATTTCTCCAGAAATATCGCTTTTTATTTGCTCATTTTTTGGTTGATGAGTAATTAATGTGTGCTCTTTCATTTGAATTTGAAGATTTCCGTCGCCGTGTCCGTGTTCTAATTTTTGCGTATTGTGATACGCGCGAAGTTAGGATACTTGTCCATACCCAGTGTAACGCACTTTCACCGAAGATAGTACCCAGTGCAACGCACTTTCCCCCAAGATAGTACCGAGTGTAACGGACTTTTCTTCTCCCATCAATGATGGGCGAAACTATGTTTCATCACGTGATGAACTTTTGAACAATCGTAGAACAAGATTCTTAGTATGTGGAATATAATGCGTCTTATCGTGAAACATAATGAAACCTACAATGACACCATCGTGACTATTGTCCTTTTGTCATGTTGGACGCATGATGTTGGTATAGATAGAGATTATTTACCATGTTTTCCAATGAAACTGGAAATTGTGACGATCGTTCCAGCCATTCTCTGTTTCATGTTTGGGAGGACAGCTTGGGTAAGTCGGATGGGACCGGTTAGATTCACTCCTAAGACATGGTCCACCTCCTCTCGGGTAACATCCTCTGGAATTTTGACGGATATCACTCCTGCAATGTTGACTGTATGGGATATAAAAAAAAAACAGAATGTCCACCATCACTTAGTTATTGTTGGTGAATAATAGTGTTTGCGTTCATTCGCATAACAATTACTGAATTATTCATAATCAATAGACAAATAGTATATTCAACCTATTACATGTATATACATTTTTATTTCATTGGAGCTCCTACAAATTGCTGCCTGTACTGCCCATCACTCAAATCACATAGTGACGCCACACTGGTGTACTGTACAGATGGAGGGGTCGGAGTACTGCAGCCCCCCCCCCCCCCCCCCCCCCCAAAAAAAAAAATAAATAAATAAATAAATAAATAAATAAAAAATAAATAAATAAATTTAAAAATATATATATTATAATAAAATTCAATTCAATTCAATTCAATAATAACAGGGATCTACAAATTAATTTCTGACTTGCCCAATCGGTTAAGTTCCTAAGAAATAGATTGCCCCAAACCAAGCGTTACGCCCTCCGCACACAGAGCCGACTGGACCCGATCCGACTGGTTTTCAGTTAGGCTAGGGTCAGTTTCGCTCAGTCGTAGCCGATTCAACATGTTGAATCAGCCTTGATCTTGATCGGCAAAACAAGAGTCCTGAGGCAACGTATACTGAGCTGAACCGACTGAAAACCAGTCGGATCGGGTCGAGTCGGCTCTGTGTGCAGAGGGCTTTACTTGTATTGCCCGAATTAGATGCAGGATGAAGAGAAGAAGAATGTTGCCATTGAGTGATTTCAAGTTCGGTGTTGGGCTGGTGTTAGTGTTAAGGGGTTGAAAATTGCTGTTAAATCGAGCTCAGAAACCGAAGTTCGGATTAGCTGCACGATACCGATAGTGATAGTGTTATCGACATCTTAAAGCCGCCTTATGTCTAGGTCACAAATGCTCCGATTTGGGATACGGCCCCCCTACGATGCCACTTTTAGGTGAAATCTTGTGGCGCCCGCAAGGGTGCCGTGGCTATCGTGCGGTCGCCGTTGCATTTTTCCTCGTCGTTCGATGTCAACAATTTGTTTAATGCCTATGTCACAAATGCCTCGGGCGCCGCACGATTTTTCACCTACAGCGCATTTTCTACGATTTCGTGGAGTTGGGATATCGTACGATGTCTGCGATATCTTTGTGTAGCGATGACTTTGGGAGTTCAAGCAAATTTAAATCGCACGGCTCCCGTACTTACAATCTGAGCACTCGTACGGTCGCCTTACGGGACTCGTACGGACATCGCAAGATACTCTTACGATATCCTTGATATCTTCCGACTATCACAAATCACAAATTCAGTCAAAAATCGTTCGATATTTTTTGTAAAAGGCTACGGTGCCCGTGCAGTGCACTTGGGGTGCCCGTGCAATGCTCTCTACGACGTGTCTACGGGTTAACGGCAAGTAAAGTATCGAAGTTTTGTTTGTTTTAACTCCGCGTTAAGGGGCCGTCACAAATCACAAACGGAGCCCGCCCGACTTCTCTGCGAGCTCAAAATGTCATTTTCGCCAGGACTACGGCCGGTGTTCGCGCGAATACTGCGGGCTCCGCCGCGTTTTTCAGGGTTCGGCCGACGTCCGCAGGGCACCGAAACGTGCTCCCAAATCACCGATTTTTAATCGCCGAATTTTGAGGTCGTAAACAGGTCGCCCGTAGATCGCTCGGGCATCGGCAAACATTAGGTCGATATTCGGGCGACAATCCGACAACTTTAGACAATTTTAGGCTTTAAAATTCGGACGGACACGGCAGAGCTGCGCGACCGCCGCACGGCCTCCTTGCGATACTTGACCGACCTACTCCCGTATCCCGCGCGACTTGTACAAAGTCGGGCGTGCTTCGAGCGCGATCCGTGCCCGGTCGATTTATAATCACTTATGTTCAACGGGCGCCTCCCGAGCCACGTCCAATATGTGACAGCGTAGATGTCAAGCAAAACATACGCTCGACTAACTGGCGGATTTGAAATTCGGCGACTCTCGGGCGATCTACAAATTCGGCCGGAGTCCGTTTGATTTGTGACGCAGGCTTAAACAATTTGTTGACATCGTACGGCGAGGAAAAATGCAACGGCGACCGCACGATAGCCACGACAGCCTTATTGCGGGCGCCGCAAGATTACCGCAAGATTTCATCTTAATACTACGGTCACAAATGGTCCGGGCGCCGTACGATTTTTCTATACGGCGGATTTTCTACGATTTTGGGAAATATGGGTGATATCGTACGATGTCTGTGGTATTTTAGAGTAGCAGTCACATATTCTCCGGGCCCCGTACGATGACCTTTGTCTTAAAATAAAACATAAATTGCACGGCCGCCGTGAACACAAACTAAGTGCCCGTACGGGTGCCTTACGGTACTCTTACGGTGAATCCACGGTACCCGTACGATTTGAGTGGCCAAATATTCAGTCTCAAAATCGTACGATATTCGAGAAAAAAAAGGCTGCGATGTCCGTGCTGTGCCCGTGCGATGCTCTCTACGATGTGTCTACGGGCTTACGGCAAGTAAAAAATCGTACGATGCATTTTTTGTTTTAACTCCGCGTTAAACAAATTGTTGACATCGTACGGCGAGGAAAAATGCAACGGCGACCGTACGATAGCCACGGCACCCGTGCGGGCGCCGCAAGATTCCCGCAAGATTTCACCTAAAAGTGGCATCGTACGGGCGCCGTAGCCCAAATCGGACCATTTGTGACCGTAGCAAAAAGTGGCATCGTACGTCAGGGCACCGTATCCCAAATCGGAGCATTTGTGACCAGGCACTAAAGTGATCTATTTACTTTATCAGATATTGCCAAAAATTACATTTGAGACTTTAATCCTATACCCCAATCATTGTAAGATATCTCTGAATGATGTGTGAAAGTTTCATTGAAAAAGAACACTGCTTTCCTGGTTTAAAAAGCCAAAATTTGGGTCAGATTTTACAACTAATTGTGAGTTCTTTGCTGTAGATTCGAACGTGACCTTTATGACCGTCTGTAGACGGTCTTGAGCCGAATGATTTTCAGGGTTCTGATATAGGGGCTCCGGAGCAATCAGCAGGCACCCATCTACCCCAATCACCCAACCCAATAAATACCTTATAACTGAGTATTACAGTAAAACCAGTATATAAATATAACATTAATTATGGGGCATAAATATTTTCCTATAACATATATATATTGCACTTCTATATTTCTTTTCAAAAATATTTATTGAGGAACTAGATTGAATGGCAAAAGAAGCGTAGACGGGCCAAACTGGCGATGCATTTAGGCCCAATGTCAGCGGCATACGCACGTTTCCACTGATATTTCTGCATTTAGCAATACAAAAGTTCGGATTTTCCACACAAGCAACAATACTGTTCAATTAGTTTGGCAAATACTGTTATTTGGGTACCACCACCAGAACATAATATTCTTATAAATGAAAGGTAACATATTTAGTAGTCCATTCCGTCCACAAGTTCAAACAAATTTGTTTCCAGAAAAAAATATATAATTGGAAAACGCATCACCATACTACAACATGTGTATATGGGTCTGCATGTACGAAGACTACCTTTATCCAGAGCGAACGAATCGTCCAGGATTCTATTGTCTCCAAACGTACGCGTGAATAGAATTGGTGAACTTGCAAATGTTTGGCGCGTACGGAACCAGGAAATAATAGCGGTTCCGTAAGTGGTGGTAATTAATTGCATTGTTTATGAATTACACAACCCTTTGCAAAATGTTGGATATCTATTTGATATCACAAAACGGTGCCAAAACGTATAATTATGAGTTTTTCTTTGCCTGGTGGTCCCCTTTAACAAATCCTCTGAGTAGACATTTTTACACGAAACGATTATTCATTAATTCTTATATCAAGTGTACCGTCACTGAGTGAAAAATGTCTCAGTATTTTGTTCTTCATCTACAGCTTATAATTTGGTACTATTAGTACAGTATGTCACAATTAACTGACAATACTTACGAAGTACGTCGACGCGCCCATATGTCTTGATGACGTCTTCAACAACCCTAGTTATTTCTTCATCCCTCAATATATTCAGCTCTCTGATGAAGACGGTTTTGTTGAGAACACTCCCAACGGCAGCTTCCAAGTCAGCCTTTTCCGTCAGCGCGATCACCGTAGCGATGACGATGAAACGCTGGTCGGGATCGAGGGCGAGCCGCTTGGCGATTGCGAGTCCCATACCCGACGAAGACCCGGTCATGAGAACTACTCTGGGCGCCATCCTGAATATGAATGTATAGACCTTGTCGATGAGTATTTGTCCACTATACGCGAACGAAGGTCGAATGTTGTACAGGCTACAATGTGACGATTCTGCAATTCTATCTTTCTCCCCGTCTCACTCTCTTCATCTTTATCGCATCCCTTTTATCTGATTTGGACCTGGTAATTCCAATTGGGAGTTAAATCATTCCGTGGTTTAAAATAAGTGAATGGGTTTCTCTCGTGGGACCCGTTTCCAGTAGGTTGGTACGCGGGCCCGTTCCGATGGAAATTCGGCGGACTTCCATCGATGGGGTTGCCCGCTGGTTACATTTCTAAACATAACTTTCATCAGCGGCGTATCCGAGGTCTAAGGGGTAGATAGGAGTGAAGTAGGGGGCTAGTGTTACTATGGGGAGGGGGCAAATGTTACTATGAGGAGGGGGCTGCAACTTGTATCAAAAGCTATGCAAATGTCATGTGTTTCTTGGGATAATCGTTTCCATAACTAACAAAGAACAATGGAACTAACTCCCACATAGTGTGGTTGGAATGGAGCCCTTCGCTCTATAAAATAGGCTCAAAGGGCCCGCTAAACCCTGCCAAGCCAAGTGTCTACTCTCCCGATGAAAAAGTGTGGCCTTCAAGGTATGTTAAAGGAATATGCGTGCATATGCGGGGACATTAATCCCTTAACCCCCCCCCCCCCCCCACACCCCCTTAGCTACGCCACTGATCTCTATGTAGTTCAATATCACCAACTTTTCAATATATGCATTTCATAATGGATTTCATTCGGGAGTTATAGTGACTGAAGGAAGACACTGAAGCACGCACTGCACAGGATTTCCTGTATAATTTATGATCTATTCTTCATAGTTTCCGTCCTGTCGTAATTCGATTCCCTGGACGCAAATTGGGGCGGGGCCAGATTTAAACCGGACAATTAGGGGTAAAGTAAAAATGAAGTAAAATCAAAATCATACATGCGAGCTCGGAGTAATTCGCTCCCCAAATAGTTTGTAAAGCCTACAAAGCCCACCCCCGTTCATTTGCGTTCAATTCAATTCCAAACTAATGTTTAATGCAGGCAGATGAACGTTAAAGACCCCTCCCCCCTTCGTAAACATGTAAATAACTGATATTGTATGATTAAGTTTATCATTTTATCTATCCGTAGCCTCGCCATTTGGGAGATTCTACATCGGTTATATATACAAAACAAATAAATAAGATCATGATTAATGTATAACAAGAGATAATTGTGACGATGCAATAATTGAAATGTGATAAAAATCACATCGGAAAGCTTCGATAGCGGGTGTGCTTTAGGGGAATACGTGTACAGTTACTTTTCGAAGGATAATGTATTATAGGGTGCAAACAGATTACAAATTGCTCTCCAATTTCTCGAATAACGCGAAAGTTAACAAAATAGAACAACAAAATACTGAGCTAGAAAGAGGGGTGGGGGTAGGGGGTTAGTATGTTTGTTATAACTAGGCATAGTTCCAATGGATTTCCATTCGTGTTTCTTTCCTTTCGAAGCAGTTTTTTATGCATCCTCAAATTCGATAATAATACAAAATCACAACAATATCAATGCAAGAATATGGGACAAGATTAAATTGCTTAATCATGTGGTCTAAATAATTTACCACCATATTAACTACCAAATATAGTAAACGTATATGTTTTGCGTTATTTAATAAGAACGACCAGTCCTATTAGTTGACTCAATTTGTGTGGTGAATAATTTTGGAGAGGAAGAAATGAATTAAGAAAAGTAAGAAAGCCAACAAGACTCTAAAAATATCGACCTTGTTTGCGGTCAGATGACGTATTTCGATCAAGACTTGCTGGGGATTTTCCCCCTGCCCCACCCACCCCCCCCCCCCCCCCCCCCCTCCGGAACCCTATATACCCCATATTTCATAGTTGCCACCTTTTCTATGCGAGAGAAAACATAATCGTCGCTGGGCTGTTAAAACCTCGTATCTCAAATTTTGGTGAAAATTACTTTTGTGGATGTATGTGAAGTTTAAGGTGTAATTCATCTTCTAATAACCACATGAGTTGCATATCTTAAAAAAATAATGTCAAAATTCATCTTTTCGAAAACCTCGTATCTCATTTCAGGATTTAGTGCGAAAACCTCAAAAACCACGAAAATCTCAATTTCCCGCTTTCCAAATTATTTTTCGTGCATTTAAACCATTTCATATCGAATTGGTTATCAAACATAGTATTAAGTTCAAATAACATAGCCTATACGCACATACTTTGTTAAAATAATAATGTTTTTTTGCTCTCCTGAACTTTTTTTTTTTTTAGATACGAGGTTTTAACAGCCCAGCGACGCAAAAAACACAACTTATGACTTTCTTGTCCACATACGAATCCCACTTATGCAATCAAGAATGAATATGGAGTATATAGAGGAACAAGGGTACAACACCCCCTTGACCTCCAGTCTCCTTTACACCCTCCTCGTGTAACACCGAACGTTGTATGTTGTGTGAATACAAACAATACTCATAATTAGTGAAAAGAGCAGCAATAAAACAAAAGCAGAGAAAGGTACAGCAACAAAATAATGGCCACTTATTATCACTTCGCACACTAAGTACTGTGCAGTGTGTACATAACTTATCAGTTGAACAATCCATCTTACATTATTAATGTGACATTGTTGATCGAGATTATGATGAAGACAAAGAAAAAATTTGATCCTCGGATCTATAATATAATCTGACAACGATTTCCTGCAACATGTTTATTATTCTATATATATTCCTTTACAATGAAATGCTGCAATGTCAGAGATTGCAGATACGGTTGTGAAACAAAGCCAATAAGTACTTGACCTTGAACCTCGAAATCCTTCTGGGTCTGTGAAGTAGCGTAGGCAGGATCAAACGGGGAAAGGGCGGAGGGGGGGGGGGGGGGGGGGGGTGCTGATGAAAAGATGGGGGCAAAGCAATGGCGTAGCGTGTAATATATTCAATGAGGGCGGCGTGCTAATTGATAGGGGCACACTCCATGTTATTATTTGTTCGCTTTATTCATTATTTTGTTTATACACTTATTTGTTGCTTTATTTCTTTTTGCAAATTGTGGGGACACAGGAGGCAAAGTATCCCATAGGAAAAAGAAATAGGGAGGAGCTCCAAAATAAAAATGGAAATAGTATTTATTTGTTGTTATTTGTTGCTGTTGTTGTTGTTGTTGTTGCCAATGTCTTTGTTTCTCACAAGCAAGTTGGGTAGAGAATATAGAGACACATATTTGAGCAAAACCTGAGGCAAATTATCACATGTCGGAATGGGGCACAGCCTTTGTCCAAGATATAACACAAATGAGGTATGTATATTATTTATTTGTTAATGCTTTTTTTTGGGGGGGGGGGGGTACAGGCTGGGTGCGATCAAGGGGGACATAATATTTACACATCCCCGTTTTCGTTTAACTACACCACAGGGCGTATGAAAGTGTTATCACTAGCTTGGCAAGTTACATTATTGGGCGGGATACGGACTCGCAGCCAAATATTTCTACGTCTTTGCCTTGAACGAATATTAGTTTAGCATTTTGGCACTAGGACAAAGAAATTGGCATTGATTCGTTTTTTTTTTTGTGATGTCTTAATTAATTTGAAATTTGTGAATGATTTTCTTCAAAAACAGATTTGCGGTCTAGCTTATCATCAAGATAATCTGGATGAAAGCATCGCTATTCTCCGCTATTCCGTCTTGTACTTTCACTACTTATAATATGTACTACGATTGGTAGAATACTACTACTACCGTATATTACTTCTATCACTGATTCTACTTAGAATGTTGATGATAATGATTATAATGATAATAATGGTAATAATAAAACTACTGCTTATAATAATAATATTACAATTAATACAATTATGAATGTTAATACTCACGAATAATTGTTTTGTGGGACTGTGAATTTATTAGCATTCCTTTAAAACATTATTAGTTTCCCAGGAAATGAAATCACTCTATATGTCTCATTTCTGATAACAATTAGTCAGCGTTTTAACGAGGACATCCAAAATATGTTTAATATTTGATTTTTGAAAGTATAGCTATATACGTTATCTTATGACTCGCAACTCCTATATGCAGGAAGCTATCGAAATTAGATAACAGCAATCATCGATACTGTTTTGTAATATTGTAACACGTATCATTCCATTAGCAAGGATGATTTTTATGATTAGAACTGATAATTACTGATTTGATCTAACTTATTAGATCCAAGTTAATCGTCTCTTACTCGAACAAGCTGTAGAGGGCACTTCCCATTCATCCGATTATCAATGTCGAATTTTAAGTGGACATGATATCTAACATACAATTAAAGGGTTAGTTGAGTTTTGGTATAGAGAGTACAATTTTGGTCAAACTGAATATTAGTAACCAAAGCCTGCACCATTACTTTAAAAACTAACAGTTATAACTCCACCATGTTCGGAAGGTATAACAAATTACAAACGACTAAGTAAAAAGCCTGTTATCATTCAAAAAGAGCCGTTACAACTCAAGAGGGCGCTTTCTAAAAACTCATTGGTTTCGACCATGTTTAATATAAAAAAATTGTGCATGTGATGTTTTGTTATCATCAACAACTATTTTTAAATATCTTTTGTAAATTTTTTTCAACGGCTGGTTCTAAATATTTGAATTATTGTGGGGTCCCACAATAGCAAATTGTTATATTTATGGATATTTCAGCCGGTTCTGAACCAATTTTGATCGAATAAAGTGTATTATGTCATTAAAATTGTATGCTCTTTCAAAGTTGACACTCGGTTTCTCATTACCTCACAAACAAATATTTCGTGCAGCGCCCTCTATACCAGAACTCAATTATCCCTTTAATAAGAAGTTCAGACTAATCCGGGGATTGACTTTGTAGAAGTCTAACCATGACCAGATCATATTGGATCAGAATTTCAGATCAGATCAAATCAGTTTAAGTCAGATTACATGTGATTAAAAGTAAGTGGTAACCTTGTCGGAAGCCAGATTACACATTCAGCAATGTTCAGTGAGTTGATACTGGATTGAAAAACGTTACAAATCATGGAAGTATTATAAGCATAAATAGTGTTTCTTTGCAACTCTTCTATGTAGAACACTTTTGCACAATGGTAATAGTTTTTACCACAGTTTTGCTTCAATCAGGCAACAATGAAATCGGGAAAAACCCGTGCAGCTTAGACCAGTTTGTATCAAATAAAAGTAATTTATATAAAATAAGGTCTACATAATATTAGGTATGATATCATTATATCACATTTTATTATTAATCTTATCATATTAAATCTTGCATCAGGGCTATTATAGTATAAAACCGGTCGATATGCCACTTCACACCCTCCATTTTATTCGGAAGTGGTTATGCCACTGTCTCAAGACTTGATATAGGATGTGATCAATTTGAGACAGGTGTAGCCTAAAGTTAGGTCAAACCTCAATTATTTCAAAAGGTGAACAAAAGTTGGCTGTACAACGTGTGAATTGGTCATTCAAATCCGCAGAGGGTGTGGCGTATTTTGGTAAAAATAGATTACATTTTAATCTCCCTAAAATTAGATTGCATTGTGTAGATTTTTAGTGAAATAGACCTTGCCACGGAATTGGCTGAACCTAAAAATACGTATTGTTATATAAAATACAAGGCAGCATGTTTTCAACGCCTTAAGAAGTATTGTCTGCAGCCGGGGGCGGAGCCACAGGATGTAGCCCACTATCCATGGTTATCTGGAAAGGGGGCGAATGGGATGTAGTCTTAACAATATATTTTTGTTTTAATCAAATTGTGATTGTTTTAAGTCAGTTTTAATTTGTTTAACTACATAAGCTATATTTCAAACATTTTAAAAAGAAAGTTTTAAACGCATTATGATTGTTTGAAGCCGGGGTGGGGGTGGGGTGGGGGGGGGGGGGGGGGGTGTGACGTATCCAGAGTCACTCTAAAGGGGGCAAATGGGGGTCTTTGAGTATATCATGCCAAGAGATGACTCACACTCACGATCAAGATAAGGGGAGCGTGTTAAGAGAATTGAAATTCATCTGATTTTGTTAGGACATTTTTAACGCAGAATTTGATGAGCATCTGTCATCGCAGTGTTTTGCTTCGGAATAATAATGTATGTCTTGGATCAAAATTGAGCTTCGTCGGACGATGGGTAAAATAAAGAAGGAAAACAACTGCCCTACACGAATAGGAGTCCAAATATCGTCAATTTGACATATTTTCACATCGTGAACCGACAAATTATTTATTTGTAAAAACAAACTTGATAACTAACGTCCATTAAGGCAAAGAAACAACATCCACAATATCGTTAATTTGACGTAGTTTCTTCTCGTGAAGCAGTATTTATTATTCAAACAGACAATACAACCAGTTAATTCACGATTTTATATTGTACTCATCTTCGTTCAAATCCTATAATAAGCTTGACTGTCGCCTCAAAGTGTTCCGCGGTTCGAATATATATTGAGAACATTGTCATCGGAAGTCGAAGTGCCACTCGGTAATGGGTCTATTTTTAAATTGTTGCATATAATTAAAAAATAAATTTTGTATTTATTTATTTGTTGCGTACTTCTGTGTCATTTGTTTACATGTTTCCTTAGTATCCCACGTGAAAGAAACTTGACCTATGCGATTTGCTGATACGGTGTGATATTATGTTTTGTGTAGGAGGGGGAAAATCCCGGCCAAAATGACCTCACGTCGATGCTGTTTTGTAAAATAACACTCCGTGTCCGTTGGCTAATAATCTTGGGGGTGAGTCTTTCACGGGGCGAATTTGTCACGGCCTTTCCTTGACGCATCAAGATGAAATCGTCTTATAAAAGACAATGGGTAAATCTCTGTTTAGTCTATTAGTAATAGACAGTGTGTCTAAAAGCAAATGTAGTACTATTAATCTGTAATATAGACAGTTTGTCAAAATACACATGTATATTACTATTATTCTATAATGTAGAGAGTGTGTCTAAATACAGTGGGTAACCTACAATTTTTGTATGAAGCATTTACAGTTAAACTGCTGTTACATTAGTCCATATGAAGTTTGTTCAAAGCTCAACTGAATGATGATTAGACAACGTTATGCCAAGACAAATTTGATAGTAGACAAAGTGAATGTAAACCAAATTTGATTACCCAACCGTATACGATACAATAACTCAAACTGGCTATATATGTCTTAACATGCTTTCAACTCATAATTGGTGCACCCTTATATTAATTGATTGTATTACTTAGTTGATTATACCAGATACTTTTGTTAAGGTAATGAACCGTTTTGGGGACCTCTTCAAACCAAAATAATCTGTTAACTGTTTTGGGGGTTTGAACATAATATGCTGGCTTACATTTCTGCATTAACAATTGATCTTGGTTCGGAGTTCTACATCCAAATTTTTTCTTTTACTAATAATTGAACCATTTTGAATCGATCAGTTGGGCCAATGTAAATGCTTCACGTGACTTTACCAACGCTGCTACGTGTATTTAGTTTTGAATCTGATTATATGTTTAGCGCACACCTCAGTCAACCTCACGAGTTTTTAGGTCAGTAACTATATCATTGACAGCAGACGCAATTATTCATGTCGTAAGAGATCTGATACGTATTAACCTCATTACCGCATTTCGTCACCCCTCATCTGTTTGAGATCGTCACCCTCGTAAGGGGTTCATTTCGTGACTTATCTAGGCTTAAATGACGTTATACGTGAAGTCTGGGGCAATACCTCATTACGTAATATTGAATAGTGGCGTTCAAGCTGATTTTAAACTGTCTTTAGATTTTATTGAATCATATTATTAATTGATGATTTGGGGACCTTATTCGTGCATGGATAATTATCAGCATAATCATACTTATTCATAATTTCACTCCAGCATCAACATTTTAAGAATTCCCAAGAGGAGAAGTTTGGGTGCCTATTTTTTTGGAACTGGTGAATTATTTAATCCTCTTTTCCGTGCATATGGGACAAAATCAACCTAATCCTTTCAAGATGTGAAATTTCCCAAAGAATTAAAGGGGTAATACAGTTTTGGTTAGGCCGAATTTTAGTAACCAAAACCTGCACAATGACATTACAAAATAATAGTTATAAGTCCATCATGCTCGAAAGGTATAGAAAATTACAAACGACTAAGTAAACACGCCTGGCCTGTTATCATTAAAAAATAGCCATTGAAACACAAGAGTGCGCTCTCTAAAAAAGCATTTGTTTTATCCATTTTTCATACAAAATTATGCAATTGTGATGTTTTGTTGAAATAATGATTAAATAGAGAGATCATTAACAACTATTTAACAACCTCTTTTGACAATTTTTGAAAAAGTGTAAGCATTTTAAATTAAACAAAACAAATCAACGAATAGATCTGGCCCCCAGATGTATTCGGATCGGATATATTTATTGATATTTCAGCCGTTTCTGAACCGATTTTGATAAAATAAAGTTTATTCTATCATTACAATTGTATGCTCTTTCAAATTTTACAACAAAATTATTTCGTGCAGCGCCCTCTATACTAAAACTGAACCAACAGGTTCCAGTATAGCAATGAGTCGAAAATTTTCAAAAGATAAAAAATGTATATCCTCCTTTGACCCACCCCCCCCCCCCCCCTTCCCCCTCCCCCTTAGGTACTCGTTGTGTTCATCATTGTTTCCTTAGCCAATTGCCTGTGGGTACTTGACACATCATGTACTAACCCTTTGGGGAATTCCGAATCTAGAAACTAACGTATGGGGCGCCAAGTGTAAACACATGGATTCCGTTACAAAATCAATGATTTTGTTACAAAATCAACCAACAATAATGATTTTGTTACAAAATCAATCGACAGAAATGATTTTGTTACAAAATCAACCAACAATAATGATTTTGTTACAAAATCAATCGACAGAAATGATTTTGTTACAAAATCAACCAACAATAATGATTTTGTTACAAAATCAATCGACAGAAATGATTTTGTTACAAAATCAATCGACAGAAATGATTTTGTCACAAAATCAAGGCAAAAAAATGATTTTGTTACAAAATCAATCGACAGAAATGATTTTGTCACAAAATCAAGCCAAAAAAATGATTTTGTTACAAAATCAATCGACAGAAATGATTTTGTTACAAAATCAAGCAAAAAAAATGATTTTGTTACAAAATCAATCGACAGAAATGATTTTGTCACAAAATCAAGCAAAAAAAATGATTTTGTTACAAAATCAATCGACAGAAATGATTTTGTCACAAAATCAAGCCAAAAAAATGATTTTGTTACAAAATCAATCGACAGAAATGATTTTGTCACAAAATCAAGCAAAAAAAATGATTTTGTTACAAAATCAATCGACAGAAATGATTTTGTTACAAAATCAAGCAAAAAAAATGATTTTGTTACAAAATCAATCGACAGAAATGATTTTGTTACAAAATCAAGCAAAAAAAATGATTTTGTTACAAAATCAATCGACAGAAATGATTTTGTTACAAAATCAATCCTGTTGAGTGATTTTGTTAACAAAATCAATGATTTTGTAATCGTTTGTGTGATTTTGTAATCGTTCGTGTGATTTTGTAACAAAATCAATGATTTTGTAATCGTTTGTGTGATTTTGTAATCGTTCGTGTGATTTGGTAATCGTTTGTGTGATTTTGTAATCGTTTGTGTGATTTTGTAACAAAATCAATGATTTTGTAATCGTTTGTGTGATTTTGTAATCGTTCGTGTGATTTGGTAATCGTTTGTGTGATTTTGTAATCGTTTGTGTGATTTTGTAATCGTTCGATAGATTTTGTAGTGATTTTTTTATCGTACCAAGTACAATGTTCAATGTTCAATGTTTTATTTCTCAGGTCACCCTGTCGTAGGGTATTGAAGAAAATCACATTTAGCACAATATAACAAATATATACAGATATATATACACATATTCAAAACAATATATCACAAAATATAAGAAAACTAACATGTAACATAAAACAAACAGGAAGTAAGTTAATTGCAAATTTAAAATCGATCAAAAATATAAACTTTCGAAAATGTGAAGATCATTGAGATGATAAACTCGGTCTTGTCAAATTTAATTTCCCTATACCTTTACTAAAAGGTGATATTAACCGCTATGCAATGATGACCAAATAAATGAACAGTGATACTGACAAGTTAGCAGGAAACTATTAATAATAATCTAAAGTAAGTTTGTAAAAATGAACTATTCCAGAATCAATATAGTAATATACTTAACTTTCATAATTATGGGGGCTAAATAATCATTATAATATGGTGTGAAGACGATATTTAGCAAACAAAGACAAGTAAATAAAACGCAATCGCAATATTTATAATAATAATAAAGAAGTACAAGAAAGAAAACAAGGTCAATCGCAAGCTATGAATTGACCAAGGAAATGTTACTATCAATAGAATGCACAACGGCTATTGAAATATCAATGCAGTAGAGAAGAAAAAGCAAAAACTATTTACATACAACAAAGGTACTTGTTCAGATCATGCAGTAAACGTGTGCATCAACATATTATAAAAGACTATAATACTTTCCAAGTTACCACTATTCGTCAATTTGAAGGATAATCATACATACTACAAATCAGCGTTGTGGCTGCAGACTTTAACTATTTCTTATAGAGTGCCATTATGATACAACACAATTTTGATACATTTGCTAATTCCCTATGATTTACACTATTAAATAACTGACTCATTTTCATTACATTCGGTCTCACTCTATAGTATGACTTTATAAAGGTCTTTCTTTCATTATCTAGTACTGGACATTCAAATAGATAATGAAATTCATCCCCTAATTTATTATTGTTACAAAGCTCGCATATGCGATCCTTTCTTTCGATTCCATTATATCTTCCAGTTACTACAGGCAATCTGTGATTTCCACATCGGAGCTTTGCTAAAGCAATTCTCAATGAGGGCGGCATTAATATCAAATATGGTTCCATAATTACCTTACTTTTAAAAATTCGGTAATTTAAACAACATGTACTATCGTTAATTTTACAGTGCCAATTTTGAGAATATGTATCACTTAATCTTAGTTTAAGGGCTGATTTCACCCATGAACTACTTACTTTTTCATATTCATACCACAAATTTGACATACCTAATTCATGCAAAACAGTATGTACATATCGAGTCCATTTAGAGGAAAATATATCATTATCTCGCAGGAGTTTCAAAATATTACACACTGTCGTTGAATACTTGACTTCTTTACCAGATATAGTTCTAAACCAATAGTTAACCATTCTTTCTTTTACAACTAATGATACTTCAAACCGACCTAATTCACCCAGTGCCATGCTATTCATCGTACTTTTTCTCAATCTTAACAATTGCTTACAATATTGTGCATGCAAGGCCTCGATCTGCGCAATATTTTCAAAACCCCAGACTTCACTTCCATAAATAAGTACGGGCACCACTATCCGATCAAAAAGTTCTACCTGTATGTCTAAAGGAAGTCTTAACTTCCGAGATTTTATTATCAGACTATACATAGCTCTTTTAGCTTGAGTAATTTGCTTGTTCTGGGCTTTTTTGAACGTATTGTTATAATTAAACACTACGCCCAGGTATGTGTACTCATCAACCACCTCTACTTCTTCTCCGTCAAACATAAACGGTTCATATTTTTTTACTTTTCCTTTAGAAAAAATCACTACTTTCAAAACAACACAAACAGACTGGCGATATATTTCGTAGAAAGCAACGAACGTAGAGGGCGTCAACACAACATGCCAATTATTTGAGCAATTGTAGAAGATTTAGTTGACTTTTGCCTTGGTACGTTATATTTATGTTTACTAGGGTACTCTTCACGAGCGCGTAGCGGGGAGCTAGCGGCGTAGCGTGCCGACACCGGAGTGCGGGCACAAAAGTGAACTATCAGACCAGATGTGTTGAGCCATGTCGGCTGAAGAGGCAAATCAGGCAATCCTCAGGATCAGGATTTTGGATAGACTCCGGAATGAGGTACGTAATTGCGTAGTGTCTAACTCATGGACCGTATGACTGGTGAGTCGTATGACTCGTGAGATTTATAATTCGTGGGCTGTATGACTCGTGAGTTGTATGACTCGTGAGTCGTATAACAGTCGTAGGTGTCGGTCTCGTGACGTGCACCCGATCTAACTATGTAGTAGAGATCCATATTTTTCAGGTCTCATTTTGTGTCTCATTTTGTTTTTTTATTTTGCTTTTCCCTATTAATTATCTTTCATAGTAAATTCAGACCATCATATCAGAGAATTGTTAGAGATCAAGGATGGTCAAATCAATTCTTTTTAAGTTTAACTAGGTTCGATGCTGCCGCTGTGTTGTGTCATTTCTGCAGGGGCGTCGATCCGTTTTTGATATTGGGGGGGCGAAATTTGAAAAAAATTCCAGAGTGACCACTGAGAGAGCTAAAAGCCCCACATTGGCATGCCCGGAAATTTTATTATGCGCTCATTGAAAGTGTCTTGATGGCTCGAAGACCTGGTTTTGGGGGGCACCCACATTATTTTGGGGACAGTAATGGGGGTCCAGGGGGCGGAGCCCCCGGAAGTTTTAGATTTCAGACATTTGCAACTCCTATCATGGGTGTTAAAATTGTATAAAATAGTGAACCTATAATGGTAACGTATTTTTAAAGGGCATCACGAGGGAAAGATTAAGCCTTGCATGAGATCTCTCTTCTCTTGTCTTGTTAATACTGCACAAATCGCCTCCAGATGGTGGCTATAAACGTGCAGGCCTTTATGCAATCAAGGCTATGCACTAGATTTCTGCCTTTTCAAGCAGATCCTTAAATGTAGAAGCATCCGCCGTTTTAATGTTTGATGGCAGTGAATTCCAGAGTGGAATGGTCCGGGGGTACAAAGAAAAACGGTAGCAGTTCTTTCTACTTAAGATAGTATCGTAGTTTAAAATGTGGTGTTGGCGGGTGCGAGGCCTCCTTTCTCGATTTGGGTTGTTGAGCGATAGGTGACGAATGTTTGCTGGTATTAGTGAGTGTGCTTCTTTGTACAGCATGGCGAGTCTGGCTATCGTACGGCGCTTCTGGAGCGTGTCCCATTTCAGATCATGAATCATGTTAGTTACACTGCTGGTCCTGCTGTAATCATTTGCAACAAAACGTGCGGCTCTCCTCTGAACTTTCTCCAAATTGTCAGTGTGTACCTTTTGATGAGGGTCCCAAATTGAGCTGCAATACTCGAGTCGAGGTCTGACGAGGGTTTTGTAGGCAATGTCTTTTGTTGATTTATTGCAATTCCAAAAGTTTCTCCTGAGAAGCCCAAGCATCTTATTCGCATTTGTGACGGTCTTCTCTATGTGTTTACGCCAGCTAAGGTCATTTGATAGTTCCACTCCAAGATAAGGGTGATGTTCCACTTCCTGTAACTCGGCGTCTCTCAAGTTGTACCTTTGCTGAATAGGCCTCTTCTTGTGAGATGGATCCACGTGATCCTGATATCGATGGCTCTAGAGCCATCGATATAGGGCATTGGGCTCCCATGAAACTAAGCAAGGGCGTCAACAACTTCTCAAAACTGGAGGGGAGACATTGCGAGGAAGCGAAGCGACCGAGCGGGGAGGGTGTGGGAGGGGTGTCCCCCTCCCACAGTAGGGAGCTTTTCTATTTTTGGGCGTGAAATTGTGCGATTTGGTGCACACCCGAGACAGAAATTTAACGTATTATGAAGTACATAAGTATGGAACCAAACATACATAATGACAAAGGGAGGGGGACAATCTTCACCACTTTCAAATGTGGCGGACATGATAATTATTCCAATATGATTTGCGTTCAGCGCATATGGACCGATTTGACTGAAAGATATATTTCAGATTATAGATCTATAGATGAGGGTTTAATTAACTTCGTTTGAGGTGTGCGTTTGAGAAATTACACTGCCCAACACATTTCGAAATGTGAGTTCCCGCAACAAAAATGAAAGTAACTTGCAATATGAGAAACTGTATGCGCGCGAAGCGCGCGGCGAAAAAGAGAGTTACAGTCCTTTTCAAACTAGAAAACGGCTATTTTGAAGATTAATTATTGATAAATGTGTCTTTCCCCTCTTTGGCATTCTATCACTTGATTTTTTTCTTCCTCATTTTCGGAATTATTGGGGGGGCGAAATGATATGTTCGCCCCCCCAATATTTTCATTGGGGGGGCGACCGCCCCCCCTGCCCCCCCCCCCCCCCCCCCAGGATCGACGCCCCTGGCACTTACCAGTTACTGTACTACTAGACTGCAAGGCTCCACACCAACTTTTGTTGGCAGTTGCCCCTTCGGGCCACCAAAATTAAGGCATTCTATTTTTTGGTGGCCCAAACAGCAAACGTAGAAGTTGGTGGCATACTCGTGTATTAGGCCCCACCCACTGCTATATACACTAACATAACCTAACCCTAACCCTAAACCCTAAACCCTAACCCTAACCCCTACCCTAACCCACACATAGGTTCATTACAATAACATTGTTAATTATTTATTTATAAGTTTAAAAGTCTCTGAATGTACAATATTAAGTAAGACGCACAATATCTTGGACTTGCCCTTTTCAGGCCACCAACCTCTACGTTTGCTGTTTGGGCCACCAAAAAATAGAATGCCTTAATTTTGGTGGCCCGAAGGGGCAACTGCCAACAAAAGTTGGTGTGGAGCCTTGCAGTCTAGTAGTACAGTAAGTGCAGAAATGACACAACACAGCGGCAGCATCGAACCTAGTTAAACTTAAAAAGAATTGATTTGTCAACGTTCTCGCCAGGCCGTTTTCGCGTGGCGGTGCCGCCACGCGTAAATTTATTCTTCAAACTTGCGCCACCCGAAAATTTTGATGAGATAATACCGCCATGTGTAAAATCAATAAATTCATGACAATTTCCCCATATTTGCAGACACCATTTTCATAATTCCTATTTGATTATTTGTCTCCACAAATACAACAAATATTATTGCCAAATAAAGGCGCATCCTCGCTCTTAAATCGCTTCGAGGAGACGAGGAAATCTCCGATATAATTTTAGAAACACGCACCGTACACCCAACCCTCGCCCGGTCGTCCGGCCGGGCGGGCGGCCGCCCGCGGGCGCGGCAGCCAGCACAGGCAGTTGGACCGCTGCTGCGCTTCATCCGATCGAATCTCATAAAGCGGTCTGCAAAAATGCAGTGTTTCGCGCTCAAATTCATTTTTTTATCTGGCAATAAAATGACAAGTATCGATACTTTGCTGGATTTATGAAACAATATTTACGGAAATATAGTTACAGAATATTCAGTATTACCTCAGTTTTTAGCAAAATATTACTTTTCCCGAAGTGAAACATTCACTCAAGCGCTTGTTGTTACGCGAGCGAGAATATCAGTAAGCGATTGAACATAGCAGAAAATCAGATCGTTTGCGATTGTTGCCAATTTCTGGGCAGCGATATCATATAACGTGTAGTGTAGTCTACGCGGGCCCGTTCGCAAATTGGCAACAAAAGTGTGCTAGGTTCAGTTCACCTGGTCCGAGCAAGAGTTAGAAAACTATATCGAGATTATCAGTGCATTTTTGTGCCGTTTTGCAGGTAATTGTTCTCGTATTTGTTTTAAAAGCCTTGCAAACATGTAAGTAAAATAATAGATAGTCTAGAATAGGTGCGATCGTAATAATCTTGCATTTTCGTTCCTTTTCGGCACTTTTTAAGAGTGCAACTTACAAGGCAGTTGGCGCACTAGCTAGCTACCTCTCTCGCAGCGCGGGGCCTGGCGCCCTGCCGAAACTCTGGCAGACCTTCTAGTGTGTGTTCCGTAGGTTTTTTTTCGATGCACATGTTCAATTTGCGTCGATCAATTTGTCAAACAAGTCGATAATTTTGCTAAAAATAACCACTCATACGGTAAAATATGTACTTTTACACTAACATTGGGCAATTTTCTAAACATTTTTTTTCATTTCCGATGTTGCAAATTTCACATTGAAAAGTCGGGCAACGGGAAATTGGGCGATATCTGATGACTCCCGGCCCAATACTCCTACCCCTGCGGCGCGGCATCCCGTGCTTGAATAGCAGCAATACATGCGCCACGGGTAATTTTTCCGACATATATGTTTGTGGTTTTGCGCCACGGGTAAATTTTTTCCTGGCGAAAACTGAATTTACGGCCAAATCTTCGTTTAGGTCCCCCCTCTGTTACGTCCGTAGCTCAGTCTGTGTACAAAGTCTATGGGAGTTGGTTGAGGTCCCCGTCCGTAACGAAATGAACGCAAGTGAATGGAAGGGGTGGACTAAAGAATGCCGAATTTACTATGAAAGATAATTAATAGGGAAAAGCAAAATAAAAAAACAAAATGAGACACAAAATGAGACCTGAAAAATATGGATCTCTACTACATAGTTAGATCGGGTGCACGTCACGAGACCGACACCTACGAGTTATACGACTCACGAGTATACAACTCACGAGTCATACAGCCCACGAATTATAAATCTCACGAGTCATACGACTCACCATACGGTCCATGAGTTAGACACTACGCAATTACGTACCTCATTCCGGAGTCTATCTAAAATCCTAAGGATTGCCTGATTTGCCTCTTCAGCCGACATGGCTCAACACATCTGGTCTGATAGTTCACTTTTGTGCCCGCACTCCGGTGTCGGCACGCTACCCCGCTAGCTCCCCGGTACGCGCTCGTGAAGAGTACCCTAGTAAACATAAATATAACGTACCAAAAGTCAACTAAATCTTCTACAATTGCTCAAATAATTGTCATGTTGTGTTGACGCCCTCTACGTTCGTTGCTTTCTACGAAATATATCGCCAGTCTGTATCGTACTTGGTACGATAAAAAATCACTACAAAATCTATCGAACGATTACAAAATCACACAAACGATTACAAAATCACACAAACGATTACAAAATCACACGAACGATTACAAAATCACACAAACGATTACAAAATCATTGATTTTGTTACAAAATCACACGAACGATTACAAAATCACACAAACGATTACCAAATCACACAAACGATTACAAAATCACACAAACGATTACAAAATCATTGATTTTGTTACAAAATCACACGAACGATTACAAAATCACACAAACGATTACAAAATCATTGATTTTGTTAACAAAATCACTCAACAGGATTGATTTTGTAACAAAATCATTTCTGTCGATTGATTTTGTAACAAAATCATTTTTTTTGCTTGATTTTGTAACAAAATCATTTCTGTCGATTGATTTTGTAACAAAATCATTTTTTTTTGCTTGATTTTGTAACAAAATCATTTCTGTCGATTGATTTTGTAACAAAATCATTTTTTTTGCTTGATTTTGTAACAAAATCATTTCTGTCGATTGATTTTGTGACAAAATCATTTTTTTTGCTAGATTTTGTGACAAAATCATTTCTGTCGATTGATTTTGTAACAAAATCATTTTTTTTGCTTGATTTTGTGACAAAATCATTTCTGTCGATTGATTTTGTAACAAAATCATTTTTTTTGCTTGATTTTGTAACAAAATCATTTCTGTCGATTGATTTTGTAACAAAATCATTTTTTTGGCTTGATTTTGTGACAAAATCATTTCTGTCGATTGATTTTGTAACAAAATCATTTTTTTGCCTTGATTTTGTGACAAAATCATTTCTGTCGATTGATTTTGTAACAAAATCATTTCTGTCGATTGATTTTGTAACAAAATCATTATTGTTGGTTGATTTTGTAACAAAATCATTTCTGTCGATTGATTTTGTAACAAAATCATTATTGTTGGTTGATTTTGTAACAAAATCATTTCTGTCGATTGATTTTGTAACAAAATCATTATTGTTGGTTGATTTTGTAACAAAATCATTGATTTTGTAACGGAATCCATGTGTTTACACTTGGCGCCCCATACTAACGGGTCGATGATAATAATGAAATAACCCTCTGAGTGTCAAATTGAAATGAAAGAAACAAATTTACCCATTTAGTCCTTAAAGGGACCTAGTAACATTGTCCAAATCCTCAAAATAACATTTTCATTCTAGCGGTTCCCTCATACCTTGTTGTATTCGTATTAACAATAAAATCATGGGACAGGTTTCGGTTTTTCAAATTTCCCTTTCGTTACAAAGATATGTACGATCGAAGTATATATTCAGATAAGAAAAACTCCGTGCGAGTTTTTTTTCTGTGTACAAAGTGAGTGCAGTGAGTTATTGAATATCACTTTGCATTTTCGCTCATTACTTGGCCATGCAATGTCCATTTGACTTGAAATTTTCACACAATACCCTGTGGACATATGATATAACAATAATATACATTGCATCAACCATTCATCACTTTTTGCACATGTCAACAAAGTTACTAGATCCCTTTAAGTGCTCATTTTGCTCTGTTCACCCAGAGGGTCCTGCATCTAATTTGTAGTATTTATAACTCGGCCATTAATTGGATACACTTTCGAACTTTATTGTGCACTCCCTCCACTCCCTGGGGAGCATTCCAACAGGTGCTACTTTATAGTTAGTGCACTCATGCGCTTATACAATTCATTCCACATGTATCTTTATAATTGATTTTTGTTTTTAAAGCAAAAATCCGCTGATGTGATTCTGTGACTGCCAGTTGTGACTATAATTCCTTGGTAACATTGTTGGGGGACAAATTGCACAATCGTTCGATTCGGAGGTGAAATGTCGATCTTCATAATGATATGCATGTATGTCTAGTGGCCTGCACGTGATGGGAAAATTATCATTGATAAGAACGGATGATTGTGTAAACGTGTATGAAAGTTGAAGCGCTACATGTGACACTCTTCCAAAGCACGTCTTTCCGTAAAGTGTATCATGATCCGATCGCATCAAACCCTTTTACATTAAATTTAGACAAAGAAATGTTCTGAAAGCAATAGAATTTATGGACCTATTTATGACTCTCGCCCATCCAACTTATTGTTTGAACATGACAACGACAGAGTTGGAACCCATTGCATACAGGAAGCCGGTGGGTACTGTGTTAACTCAATGGGGGAATACAAAATCTAGCAGGGAACGGCTTAATCGGTACGGACCGTCCTTGATCTTCAGCGGTCGTATACCGAGGGACAGCAATGAAAACAGACCGACGCCGAGCATCACTTTACATCAGATCGGAGTCGTGCTCGATCTGCAAGCCAAAGTAAATACAAGGCGTGGGATGCAAGTCGTATAAGGGGGTTTCCCTTCTGTGGGTAGTGGCTGTGTCATACAAATAATGATATATTGTGCTAACCACTAACTGTAAGCTGTGTATTCCCATTGTAGTGGTGTATTAAATGTGTATTCCCCTCGTGACGTCACAACTGACTTTCTACATCATCTTATGGAAACATAATAGACAGTATTTCCTCCCATACAAGTCCGTTCCCACCCACGTACATTTACGTAACACTTCGTGAAGTCTTTAGAAAAAAAATTACCATCTTGAAAAATCAGAACACCGAAGGCACAGAAGGCCCAGGGGGGTGTTTCACAAAGATCCTAAGTTGAACTTAACTCTAAGTTGGACCTAACTATTATGGAAAGCCATTTGTAGCCTTGGAATACAAAGCAACAAAGCAAGAATTTTAGACTTTTCATAAATTTTGCATCAAGAACATGACATCTCCTTGATAATAGCAAATATTAATGATTAAAATCAACATTGTATGCCTTTGAAAAAGGACTTTTACAATAGTTTTTCAAATGAACTAATGGCTGTCCATACTTTTTAAGTCCAACTTAGAGTTAAGTTCAACTTAGGATCTTTGTGAAACACCCCCAGACCAAATCCCAGACCGACTGGTTGATTTATTGTCAAACAAAGAATAATTCAAGTAGATCAGAAAACAATAGAAGTGTTCCTTTCCTGCTCACGTAAATTTATATATTAAAGAGACCATGGTGACAATATTGTGTGTGTTTTTTTTTTATTCTAGCAGATGAACGGTCTCTGTAGTCTTCGCCTGTTCCTTTTATTGCCTAAAAAAATATATATAATTAAATCGGACTAGAAAACAATACAAGTATTCCTTTCCTGCTCACGTACATTTATATAACGATACCTTAAAGGGATCTAGTAACTTTGTTGACATGTGCAGAATGGTTGATGCAATGTATATTGTTATCTCATATGTCCACAGGGTATTGTGTGAAAATGTAAAGTCAAATGGACATTGCATGGCCAAGTAATGAGCGAAAATGCAAAGTGATAGTCACTAACTCACCGCACTCACTTTGTACACGGTTTCAAAACTCCCCCGGAGTTTTTCTTATCTGAATACTTCGATCGTACATAATCTTTGTAACGAAAGAGAAATTTGAAAAACCGAAACCTGTCCCATGATTTTATTGTTAATACGAATACAACAAGGTATGAGGGAACCGCTAGAATTAACATTTTATTTTGAGGATTTGGACAATGTTACTAAGTCCCTTTAAAGAGACCATGGTGTCAATAATGTGTTCAGGTCTAGCAGATGAACGGTCTCTGAGGCCTTCGCCTGTCCGTGTCATTGTCAAACAAAATATCGATAATCAAATTGGACTAGAAAACAATATAAAAGTTGGCGGTGTTAGCCCGGTGTTAGTTCCCTTTCAACCCAAGTAAGTATTATACCCCCAAGAGGCAATAGTGTCAACACTATTAGGGTCTACCGAATGTTCGGTCTCCTGGGTCTTCGGACTCCAGCGCGCCCTCCTGTTATGTATGTCCCTTCGCGTGGGTATAGGTTAACGATAAATGTTTCTGATGATGTCCGCCACGATTACAATACTATTCGATATGATGTTATAGATTATGAACTGATCCGGGTAAATCATTAACTTCTATTGTCTTAGGATACAAATAAATCGTTGTTTGTCTTAACTCATGCAGTACCTATAGTGTGTACTACATAAACAAGGGAAATTCAAAGATCTTTTCTACTTCTATTTCAAAGTATTTCCTTGCCTATAATCTTCCAGTAACGGTGAATGTCATCTGACTTAGTAATTGTCTTGAAGGTTGTTTCCTCTCACCGGTGTAACCGCAACTTCCGGTTTGCGAGAGCGCTCTGTTGAATGTCCCAAATCTGCTGAGTTTTCCAAATCCCCCCCTCGCATGTCTCTTCTTCTTTCCCTCTTACTCTCTTTTACCTTTCTTCATCGTTTTACTTCAGAATAAAATGTTCATATTCAACATGCATGTTGTGTTTGTCGAGAATATTTAAGATGTTGTACATGCATCATAGGGCTTTACACCAAAACTTGCGATATCGGCAATTTCTTCAAATTTGGACAAACGGTCATAAGGTTTGTATTTCTCGCCCGTTTTTGTTCAAAATTGTCAACAACTTTGTTTTCATCAGCAAAAATTACGTTTTACTATTTTGGTTTCCCTTCATGGGTACCTACCATACTTGTGTTTTACGAATTATCATGTAAATCATGTTAACAAAACAGCTTGCACCTGTATGTCACAAACACATGACACGCACTGTTCTGTTAAGCAGAAAATTAATTATGCTAATATATATATATATTTATCCCATAGCAGCCATTTGAATTTGACAAGGTCAAACGTATGATGGTGAGAAAGTTATTGGGAGGAGACAGGAGCACATTAGCACGCACGCCAGCACCTGCTTGTGTGATAGTCTTCTCCCGACAGCCGTCTTCTCTGATATCCAGGTGAGAGGCCTAGCCATGAAGCCACGAAAAGCCGATTTAACGACGATTAGGAGACGATTACACCCCGTAAAACGCGGGCCTCGTAAAAGCCATGGAAACCCACGAATAGCCACGGAATGACCACGAACCAGCCTCGCCGTTGTCTGAAAACTCGGCCACTCTCGTCACTCTTTACAAACAATAATCATGTCGTTGCAGAATCATGGCCAAGGGCCTATCAATAACCAAAGGCAAAAACGACGGCGAAAATAGTGAACATTCACTCCTTATCTGCACTTGTAACTTGAGTCACCGTATGAATGTTGTTGTTCGTCCGCCTGTCCCTAGCTGTTAATGAGTTTATTTTTAAGTTTTAACACATTTTGATGGGATAAAAATCATGTTATAAATATACATCCAACGCCTGAAGGAACGGATGTGTTGTGAATAAGAGAGCTTAAATAGGCATCATGTGTTATGTTTATACTCCTCATATGCACTACGGGCAACTGGGATCCAAGGTTTCAGCAAGACCTCTCCATAAACGAGAACCAATCCAAGGTTCCCATCAAAACACACTAAGAGATAAAGATTCAAATTTGCACCCTTAACGGTGCAAAAACAAAACGCTGATACAATAACAGCCTTACTGGGTGCAATTTTGCACCCTAGCGCGGGGTCTGCATCATATGGGGTACACAAATGAACCCTTACGGTGCCAATACACACATTTGGGGTGCAGAATTGCACCAGTGTGGTTGCTGCTATTGTAGCAGCGTTTTGTACCCTAATTGTACCCTAATTTCTTAAAGGGGAATTAACCCTTATCCTTTTGACTTACTGGACGCAGACAGGAGATAATGCGCAAGGAACTACACCGCACCTCCACCAACCCAGACCTACCTATCCACGAAGACCTAGGAAACCTACCCAAAATGCGCCTCAAATCACGGACACCCTTTTGGACTTCTGCAAAGTCTCTAGAAGAGTTTGACCTGAAAGGAGAATGGCGCAAAACCTGGTAAGAGTCCGACTTCCCTAACCATGACCTTGTACAGGACCCTACGTCAGAGCCAGCAGGGTTCAACCTCCCCAGAAAGCAATGGGTGACTCTGAACAGGATAAGAACACTCCATGCAAGGTCAGCCCATCATCTCCACCGATGGAAAATGAAAGACAGCCCTGCATGTGACTGCGGGAACCCAGACCAGACAGTGAAGCATGTGGTAAACGACTGTCCTCTCCGATGTTTCCCTGATAGTTTTGAGGGGATTCATCAGACAACAGATGCTGCTCTGACCTGGCTGAGAAACCTAGACTTGAATTTGTCATTTCTAGTCACTTATTTCCTCATGAATATTCCCGATTACAAAAATAATCAATATTTGATGGACCACTGTCGTCTGCTTTCAATGCCCATAGGAGGCGGCCATTTCTTCAACTACTCGCGGTGAAATGACGTGGCAGACGGAGAACACAATAGCATTATCGTAACCCTCTATTGTGTTCTCCGCCTGACACGTCATTTCACCGCGAGAAGTTGAAGAAATGGCCGCCTCCTGTTGGCATTGAAAGCTGACGACAGTGGGCCATAAAATATTGATTATTTTCATTATTGGGAATATTCATGAGGAAATAAGTGACTAGAAATGACAAGAGTTATTGTTTGTTTCGTATGACATATATGCACATTTATAAATTCAAGTCTAGGTTTCTCAGCCAGGTCAGAGCAGCATCTGTTGTCTGATGAATCCCCTCAAAACTATCAGGGAAACATCGGAGAGGACAGTCGTTTACCACATGCTTCACTGTCTGGTCTGGGTTCCCGCAGTCACATGCAGGGCTGTCTTTCATTTTCCATCGGTGGAGATGATGGGCTGACCTTGCATGGAGTGTTCTTATCCTGTTCAGAGTCACCCATTGCTTTCTGGGGAGGTTGAACCCTGCTGGCTCTGACGTAGGGTCCTGTACAAGGTCATGGTTAGGGAAGTCGGACTCTTACCAGGTTTTGCGCCATTCTCCTTTCAGGTCAAACTCTTCTAGAGACTTTGCAGAAGTCCAAAAGGGTGTCCGTGATTTGAGGCGCATTTTGGGTAGGTTTCCTAGGTCTTCGTGGATAGGTAGGTCTGGGTTGGTGGAGGTGCGGTGTAGTTCCTTGCGCATTATCTCCTGTCTGCGTACACCAGGGGGAGCGATGTGGGAGAGAGCAGGTAGCCATTGAAGAGGTGTTGACTTAAGGGTGCCAGTAATTATTCTCATAGCCGAGTTCAAGATTACATCTACCTTCTTGGTATGGCAGCTCTCTGTCCACACTGGTGAGCAGTACTCTGCAACAGAGTAGACTAGAGCTATGCAGGCTGTTCGGAGGGTTTGTGTGCCTGAACCCCAGCTATTTCCTGCAAGCTTCCGGATAATGTTGACTCTGGTCTTCAGTTTTCCAGAAACCCTCTTGAGATGTTCACGATAGGTGAGGCTGCGGTCCAGGGTAACTCCAAGGTATTTGGGGAACTCTTCATGCTTAACTGTTTTGCCACAGAAGGTGACATTCAGTTCTGTTTTCGCTTGTCGGTTACTGAGGTGGAAGGCAGTGGTTGTAGTCTTATTGGGATTGAGACGAAGGCGCCAGTAGGTGAAGTAGTCCTCCATCTTCTTCATGTCCTCGGTGAGGGTTCTGCTAAGTACGTTGAAATCGGTGGATTGGGTAGCTAGTGCAAGGTCATCTGCATACGCAAATTTCCTGGACGTGGTCTCCGGCATGTCACTTACATAGATGTTAAAAAGCATCGGGGCCAAGACAGATCCTTGAGGGAGGCCGTCGTTGAGGGTTCTAGCCGAGCTTGTTTGTCCTCTAAGTGAAACTCTGAATCTTCTGTTGCTGAGTATGGAAGCAAGGATGCGCATGGTTGTCTGACACTTGAAGATGCGGGACGCTTTGAGTAGCAGGCCATGTCTCCATACAGTGTCGTAGGCTGATGAGAGGTCAATCAGTGCCACGCCCGTTTTGAGGGCGCGCTGATATCCTGCCTCGATAAAGGTAGTGAGGGCTAGGACTTGGTCGGAACAGCTCCTTTTCGGTCTGAAGCCTGCTTGCTCCTTTGGTAGCACAGGTTCTACCAATGGGCTAAGCCTGACTAGAAGGAGGCGCTCGAACAATTTGTAGGATGTGCACAGAAGAGAGATGGGACGGTAGCTTGCAGGGTCGTTCGCAGGTTTCCCTGGTTTGATGATCGCAATCACTTTGGCCTCTCTCCAAGCCTTTGGGATAACTCCGGAAGAGTGGATGTGTGTGAAGAATGAGGCCAGCCAGCCGCGGCCTTTTGGTCCAAGGTTCTTCAGGAACTCTGGGTAGATTCCATCAATTCCCGCAGCTTTCCCTGATGTTGTGGATGAGAGACCAATGTCGACATCTTCTCTAGTGTAAGGTCTTGCAAGTGGGGAAGTCTTACATGATGTTGAGTAGGACTTGGAAAGGTTCTTCTTGACTTCTTTACGTGATGCCTTTGTAGAAGGTACCTTGAAATTGAGGAGCAGGCGTGAAGCAACAGCATTTGCTGTTACTTTAGGAGGTTGATGTTGAACCGGGGTTGCTGCTCCAAGATGTCGAAGAAGGTTCCAAGCCTTCCGGCTCGAGTGTGTAAAGTTGAGATCTTCTACCGTCTCTTGCCAGCGCTTTTGTCTAGCTGTGTCAAGGGAATCCAAAAGTTCTGTTGCAATGTCTGGATCACCAGTGGATTCATACTGCTTGAGGAGCTCTTCTGATTCTGGCAGCCAGCAAGGTGTGAAGACTTTACGAAAGCCACGAGGGATGTGTTTCTTGGCAGTGTCCTGGAGGATATTGCAGAAGGATGTGTAGCTTTTGGGGACTGGTTCAAGATTGGTGATTTGCTCCTCCACGTCATCTGTAAAGGCTTTCCAGTCAGCTTTCCTAAAGTTCCATCGTGGTTGGGGCTTTGATTGGATAAGAGGTATCTCTACTCCAATATGGATTAAAGCTGGACGATGTTGGCTATGAGGGAAGAGAGGAAGTATCTTGCGAGATGCATGTAGTGGGCGGCCATTGCTGGTTTTGGACAGAAAGCAGAGATCCGGATTGTAATCCCTTCTCCATCTGCTTGAGTGGAAAGTTCCCGGTTGTTTTGCATCATGAATGAGGTAACGGTCGCAGGCTGATGCCCACATATCCAGTTGCTCTCCATTCTCGTCATCTTTGGCATAGCCCCAGGATGAGTGATGACTGTTGAAATCTCCAGCATGGACTTCAGGGTGGGTATGGGTCTGAAGTGCAAGAGAGGGCCAGTTCGTTTTTGGTGGTTTATATATGTTTGTCTCATCACATCCAGTAAGTCAAAAGGATAAGGGTTAATTCCCCTTTAATGTGAACAGTTGACCTTTCACTGCAAACGCATGACTTCGATCGGAACAATGATCTTTAATTAACCCCTTATCTCGGCTTCGATCGACCTCCTAAAATGGCATAATCAATACTTGATCACACTATCAGTGCAACACAATACAAGTTAACATAATTATAATTATAAGTTTAAGTTTACCACATTACATGTAAGGAATCATACCGCCGGTGATATCACGTACCGGCGAATGTTTGATTCTGCGCTAACGGATTTCGAGAAAAACGCGTTTAAAGTTTCCCAACTTCTTCTATCATACAATAAACAGTTTTAAACAATCAAATTGCAATAAAAGTTCGAAGGTGACGAGAGAGGAATATTCTCTTCAATATGACCCTGAAAATAACCTACCTTAGGCTCTCGATTCTGTGTAATATCACTGCATAGATCGTTCGTCGGTACGTAGAGTCCTGTATTCAAACTGCTCAATGCGAGTGCCTCTACGTACCGACGAACGATCTATGCAGTGATATTACACAGAATCGAGAGCCTAATGTAGGTTATTTTCAGGGTCATATTGAAGAGAATATTCCTCTCTCGTCACCTTCGAACTTCGAAGAAGAAGTTGGGAAACTTTAAACGCGTTTTTCTCGAAATCTCGTTAGCGCGCAGAATCAAACATTCGCCGGTATATACGTGATATCGATTACGTAGCAAAGTTAAGTGATAAAGAGGGAGAAGAGTGGGAAGACAAACTGTGTGGGCCAATTAGGTGTAAATCTCATCACGCGATGATGTTCATTGGTGTGAAATAGTAATTACCACATCATTAATTAACTAACTGTCCGTTAGGGACAGCGCTGTTAAAAATACAGTATAATACACACGATGATCAGCTCAGTCACTTAGTCAGTCAGTTGCTGTTTTCTATCGCTCGAGTTATCCTAAAGGTGAAATTATTGTGATATACATCTGTCACTTGTTTATGTAGTTGTATCATATATTTTGACACCAGTGACACTAAAAAGTTGTAGGAGGATTCGGGTGACAAACTAGACTTTTTATTAGCAGTTTTGCTACGTACGTAAGAGCACGTAACTGTACATCGCGCGCGCGCGTACGATCATGCATACTACGTGCATGCAATAAAAATGGCAACAGCGCTGTCTCTAACGGACAGTATTAACTAGACAGCCGCCAATTTGTGCGTAAAGCCCTTCGTGCATGTACTTGACACCCTCCGAGCGATTTCCTGTGAGTTCAATGTTGTTTTTATTTATATAAATATGTTGCCGCGACGTTTTCTCTGTGGTGATTGCTCCGAAGTGTAGTTATTGGCACGTTATTGGTTTAGCGAGCGTTCGGGTAAGCATAACAGGTTACACTGTGATTGTGAACACATTGTGACTATTGTAAAGCACACTGTGATACATCTTGTATGCGAACACAAGGTAAGTAGTGTCCCTATGTACCTAATAATGAGTGTTGACACTATTAAGATGTGCAAATCCAACAGGATCCACATTGGTTCACATTGTGAAACACGCTGTATTCACACTGAGACCTAAAATGCTTTACACTGTAAAGCATAGAAGGTCACACACACACAATGACTACATTCTGCTGTGCATATTTTGTTTACAGTCCTCAGTCTCCTGGCGAATTAAAACAAAAAATGAACTGTTGTACAACCAATGACAGTTACCTTTGATTCCAGAACAACCTTCGGGGAAAATTTTACGAACAAACAATACCCCATCAAGAGAATCGGTATAACTTCGGTGCTACGTGCCCAGACTAACGAAGGTTTATGGAAGGCCACTTGGAAAGAACTAGGGAAAAAAAAAAAACACTGTCGTGTTTTTTGTTACTCTGCGCAAGCAGCATAGTACACAATCTATGTGCAGGGGCTTCAACAACGACGAGGAAATTCGAGAACTAAACATTGTTTTTATATTAAAGGCATGCCTGTAAAGTGTACAATTCTGCCGAAAGAGACATTGAGACTTCAATCCTACATCAATATCATTGTAAAATACAATTGAAAGATTTGTGAAAGTTTGAAAGAAAACGAACACTGTTTACCTAGTGAAAAAAGCGAATATTGAGTTCATATTTTATCACCGAATACTGATGGCCTATCGTACATTTGTAGCAGTAATATTCATCCGTTGACGATATCCGCACCCGTGCATGTTTACAGACGGTGAAGAACTCATGGAATTTGCGCTCACTCGGCTCAAAGTTCAATCGGGCGGAATGTTTCCCACGCTAGCTCGCTGGCCGGACGTATTCAGCTAGGACAATTGTACTTTTTTTGAAAAGCGTTGGCAACGCTTTTCAAATAATGATTTTCAATGATATTTATCTTCATACTAAAGGGACATTTGAAAAAATCTAACCCTGTTTTATTCTTCTCTTACCATAAGCTAAACAACACGGCAGAAGAGAAACGAGGAAGCTCCAAGTTTTTTTCGTGGAGTTAGACACTTCACAGGCATGCCTTTAACCCATTGCATAAATACGGGAACCAGGTGGGTAGGGTCATTTATTGCAAAATCAGGTAGGGAAATGTTAGGCACGGTGATAGCATAGTGAGAAGAAAATACAAGAGGACCACTATAAAGCGCTCATTAATTTTTGTCTATTTATTTAATTTTGATTATAATTTCGTAAATACTTAACGGGATCTAATAACTTTGTTGACTTGTGCAAAATGTGACGAATGGATGATACACTGTGTATTGTTGTGTTCTGATATGTCCACTGAGTAATGAGTGCAAGTTTCAAGTTAAATATACCGTATGTTATATTGTATAAATGGTCGAGTAATGAGCGAAAATGCATCCACTTGCAGTGACTTTGTACACAGTTATGACTATCTAGTGGATAGTTAAAAATCCGAACGATACCATCGTAAATATCTTTTTAACGAAAGGGAAATTCGAAGATCGAAACCTGTCCCATGCTTACGAATTCAACAGGGTTTTTTTAATATTTTTTTGTTTAGTCTTATTTATCCAGGTTAGCCTCTTCAGTGCTCTTTCACTCTGTTCTCCAAGAGGGACCTGCATCTAATAGTATGTATAACTCGGCCATTGGATACACTTCCGCACTTTATTGTGCAGTTTCTCCACTCCCTGGGGAGTATTCCAGCAGGTGCTAATTTATAGTGCACTCATGCAGGTTATGAGAGACCGCTAGATCCAAGTAAGTATTGAGGATGTTGACAATGTTACTAGATCCCTTTAAAGGGACTTAGTAACATTGTCCAAATCCTCAAAATAAATTTTTCATTCTAGCGGTTCCCTCATATACATTGTTGTATTCGTATTAACAATAAAATCACGGGACAGGTATCGGTTTTTCAAATTTCCCTTTCGTTACAAAGATATGTACGATCAAAGTATTCAGATAAGAAAAACTCCGGGCGAGTTTTTCTTCTGTGTACAAAGTGAGTGCAGTGAGTTATTGAATATCACTTTTCATTTTTGCTCATTACTTGGCCATGCAATGTCCATTTGACTTGAAATGTTCACACAATACCCTGTGGACATAATGAGATAACAATAATATGCATTGCATCAACCATTCATCACTGTTTGCACATGTCAACAAAGTTACTAGATCCCTTTAAGTCTAAGTTAACATTATACCTTGAACGTGTTGAACATGACTTGTTTGTAATTGCCAACAATATTTTCTCTGAAATAAAATTGCGAGTATACAATTTACCATGCAAATCATTCTCAAAATACAATATATTATTTTGATTTGATACTTTTTCGAACGGAGCTAGAACGCATTATTTTTTTTTTGATATATTTTTTGTTGTTGATATATTATATTTATATTTTTACATATCCAAATTTAAACTCTCTGATATAAGTTAATTTACCATAATTCATGTTATCCTATATTGGTCAGGGGTACTCACTTGGTTCAAAGAAGGCAAAGCATGACTTGTAAGCATACAGTGCCAAAAAAGGTGCGATTTGTTGCCAAATTTGGTATCTTCGCAAAGCATGAATTAAGTAATTTTAGCGTCAGCAAGATTTCTAATTTTAATTTTGGGTCAAACCAGGCCCTCTCAGTATACTCTTGGAGTAGGCATCTACAGCCGTTTACATTACAAACAAATTTCATCGACAATTAAGTGTACAAGAACGCAGATGCCTTTGCAAACATGGCAAAGTTTAGTGTACCTATTTGAAATTTATAATTTCCATTATATTCTTGATGGAAAGCTTTTGATTTCGCCTTGATCGTTCATTATTACGGAAAAGCCTGTTATACGTTTCAATTTCGCGTTTATATTTACTCCAACCATGACTAACTTTAGAAGGCTTTAGGAGGCTATTATTCCAGCGTGACTAAACGCTGTCTCCCAACATCGATCGATAGGCATTACTTGACCGGAGATTGGTGTTAACTTTAAATATACTAGCTCAATAAAATAAAAGAAGCTCACATTTTTGACGAACTCCTGAGCAAGATGTTACTCAGCACATGTTGGGTTCACTGCCCGACTCCTCGTTGGTTAACCGGTTCGGGACCGTGTGCGCTACCATTATTGGCCCCGTTGCAGAGAGATATACAATCGATTGCAAGTCAGATCATGTGACTAAATGCGCAAATCTGATTGGTTGAAATGCGCAAATTTTCTGACTTAAAATCGATTAAATTTAATTTGCAAGGACTGAAACCGAGTTAATAATTACAATGATACGATTATCATGATTGCTATAATCCGTTTTGTTTATATTTTAAGTGATCATTAGGAATAATATATAATAAATATGCGGGAAAGTTACGTTTGAAAAATTATGTATGTTTGATTTTATATATCGCTCCTCCGAGGGACGTATATTTTTTTATTTTCTTTTCAGTTGATTGCATTTAAAGTGATGCCTGTAAAGTGTCAGATATTGCACAAAATGACATTTGAGACTTCATTCCTACATCAATATCATTGTAAAATACAATTGAAAGATTTGTGAAAGTTTGAAAGAAAACGAACACTGTTTACCTAGTGAAAAAAACGAATATTGAGTTCAAATTTTATCACCGAATACTGATGGCTTGTCATGGAATTGTCGCAGTAATGAATGATCCGTTTGAGATATTCGCACCCGTGTATTTTTACACAGGTAGTACATAATTCATGGAATTTGAACTCGCTCGGCTCAAAGTTCAATATCCAGAATGTTCTCACGGGTGCTGCATGCGGACGTTCGCAGCTAAGACAATTGTACTTTTTTTCAATTGCGTTGATTAACGCTTTAGAAATAATGATTTTCAATGATAATTATCTTCATACTAAAGGGAAATTTGAACAAATCAAACCCTATTTTATTCTTCTCTTACCATAAGCTAAACAACACGGTAGAAGAGAAACGAGGAAGCTCCAAGTAATTTTCGTGGATTTGGACACTTTACAGGTATGACTTTAAGTGTTTTTGATCTTAGCAAAAACTGATCCCTTTGCCATGGAATTTTTCCAAACTAGTATGCATGTATATCTGAAAAAAGGGTGATATGAAGACTCGCCCACCTAACTAATAATAATTGTTAACATGACAATACCATTATTAGGCGTTAACAAGTACGTGCAATGAAGAAAATAAAAATGGAGTCCTATAGATGAAGTCTAGAATAATCAGCTCTTTGTAATTTGACGTACCTAGTGTATACCATCTGGCCCCGTTGTAGAAAGAGTTGCAATCGCTCGTGAAGTTGCAATCAATTGCAAGTCAGAACATGTGACTAAATTCACAAATCTAGCTGATTGGTTCATAAGTGCATAATTATTTTCTGACTTGCAATTAATTGCAACTTCAGTTTACAATCGATTGCAACTCTTTCTGCAACGGGGCCCGGATCATGTACATTTGTATATAATACCATGCATGGACCACAATATTCACACAGAACAGAACAAAATCAACGCTTCTGGAAAATGACAGGCAATAGATAGATTCAAGCCATGAAGGATTCCCCCAAAGGACCGATCGTTCTTTCCTGGATGACGAATGCGGTCGAAGTTTCCTCTTCATCGTCGAAAAATTGTCGACGTCTTTCGTTTTTGTCATCTCGAATTCCCATGATGGGCACAGCATAATGATTAACGCGTGTTAATCGGAACGGGCTAAGAGTGTCATACCTTTAGATCGGTATTTAATGTGTCTGGTTTTGAGAATGTTAATCAGTACTTGTTAATGATTGGAGCAGTGGCCTAACTTGGTCGGACTGATTATTCTGTTTTTGTTCCTGTTTGTTTGTTTTTTTGGGGTCACGCGAATTATTGGGAGCACACTCTTAGTATTTCTTTATTTCACTTTCCCTACTATTTTTTCTCCAAATGATCGGGGGTGCATAACGACCCCCCGTGTGCCCCCGTGCTAGTGTGCCCCCCCCCCCCCCCTCCACCCCACGTGCTACTTCCCCGATGATGGGTGTACGTGTACGTGGGCGGCCTCCTCTGGGACGTTTCTGTGGACGTCGCGTCGTGGCGGGAGGAAGGTAAACTCCCTACTCACTGTCATGACTGCAGTGGTAGATAGGATACACCCATCACTCTATCACAGTCGCCCCCTGAAATTGGTGTGACTGAATCACTGAAAGTGGACTCGTAAGGCTAGCAGTTTTTTTATTAGGTTGTGATTTAAAGTGGAGTCCGAACTATAGAGGTTATAACAATTCAGGCCATCCATATCTTTAATTAAAGGGTACCACCACCCAAAAATAATAATCTTTTAATAGAAAGGTAACATCTTTAGTATTCCATTCCTTCAATAAGTTCACAAAAATATGTTTTCAGAAAAAATATATAATTGGAAAACGCATCACCATTCTCAGCCATGCGGTCATGCGGTCTGAATGCGCAGACTATTATGCGAGCAGAGCCAGCGGCGCTCTATGCAGAGCGAACGAATCATCCGGGATTCTATTGACGTACGCGTGAATTGCATTGGCGCACTCGCAAATGCCTGGCCCGTGTGGAACCACGAGATAGCCGTGGTTCCGTAAGTGGTGGAAATTAATTGCTTTGTTTATGAATTACACAACCCTTTGCAAAATGTTGGGTATCTATTTGATATCACAAAACGGTACCAAAACATATAATAATGTGTTGTCCTTTGCCTTACTTAAAGTGGACTTGTCTAATCTATAATCACTATACGACTGAGTGATTCATAAAACATTGATTAGATGTGACTTTAAGTGGACTCTTAAACTGTAAAGGCTAGCTCTGGATGGTCCATATAAATATGAAGTAGGTCAGTCATTGATATTTGATTATTATAACCGTGTCCGTCCCCCCCCCCCCCCCCCCCCCCCCCCTCAGTATTATTTAGGGTACGCGTATGCTGGTTCCCTCCCTTTGAAAGCACCCCCCTATCGCAGGACTGCCAACATTTCTGAACCCCCCTTTCGCTGGATTTTTGCAGGCTTTTCCTGCCTTGTAGACCCCCCTAAATCCGGAACACTGCTCAATGTACCCCCCCCCCCCCCCCCCTATCTCAGGTGAGCTAGCAGGAATTTCAGGAATTTGATCCCGGGATTTTATCAATTTGTCTATGATTCGCAAATAATGTAAACAAAGAAATGTTATAACCCCCTTTTTAAATTTCTCAGGAGTCCAAAGAGAGAGAGAGAAAAAAAAAACACCCCCTTTTTAAAAGAAATCTCCGGGTGAAAAGTCAAATACACCCCCTTTTTTTACAATTCTCGGGCCAGACTTTGTCGCGCGAAAGGTACCCCTTTACCGGAGATTTAGGGAACACGCATGAGGTCCCTCCGACCCTGGAGTGGGGGGGGGGGGGGGGGGGGGGAGGGGGGGGAGGGGGAGGGGCGGGAACCGTGTCTGTCGTTTGAGTGCCGATCCCCATTACACGGCACATACAGTGTAACCTGTGTATATAGTGACCACCTGAATGACACATGATACGTGGGAACTGTGGGACAAGTGACCTCTATAGACAGGTTCTATATTGTAACATTATTTTATCTGCAAGGGGTCACTTTGGTGGCCATTATTACTAGGTAATTTACTGTTATAAACAGGTCGCCGGTTATCATTGGTTATATAGACAGGTTTTTCTGAACAATGAATGTGGCAATGTTTTCCCGCAGGGGTGGAGGGTGATTATTGCATCCCTTTCTCCGTCAATGATGTTGTGCTCATAGATCTGATCACTATTAGACAAAGAGAATATAATTACTGATGAGTCGTATGATGGAGATCACCCACACAACACGTTCTTTTAATTAACGATGTTAGTCACTTTTCCTCAGTTTAGCATTGAGGAAGGTCCTTGTGGTCATCTTCAAGTGAAAGTGGTTGTAGTGACACTCAACCTAACTCGCACTAATACTCAGGCTCACACACACACCCATACACACACACAAACACACACACACACACACACACACACACACACACACACACACACACACAACACACACACACGCACGCACTCACTTAATGGATCTTATATGTTATTAAAGGGACTTAGTAACATTGTCAAAATCCTCAAAATCCAATTTAAATTATAGCGGTTCCCTCATACCTTGTTGTATTCTTATTAACAAGAAAAGCATGGGACAGGTCTTGGTTTTTCAAATTTCCCTTTCGTTAAAAAGATATTTACGATTGAAGTGTTCAGATGTCAAATTATCCAACGGATAGTCAGAACCGTGTACAAAGTGAGTGCAATGAGTTAGTGAATGTCGCTTTGCATTTTTGCTCATTACTCGGCCATATAAAGTCTATTTAACTTGACATTTTCACACAACACCCAGTGGACATATCAGATAACAACAATATACATTGTATTAACCACTCATCGCTATTTGCAAAGTTACTAGATCCCTTTAATTCATAACTTTCATATATGATTTTAACAATTCACACAATTTCAAACATCCATTTAAAACAGTCATTCAAATCATACAGACACGTGCACATATACTGAAACACAATGTTTGCTCTAAGAAAGAAAACTGTGATATAAGATTGCTGTTATGTCATATACATGTACTTTTCTTGGAAAAGGTAATATAGGGCCTTGTGATATTGAGTCAAGTCATGTATTCGAATTGCTAGTTTGGCATAGTGATGACTCCCTCAATATTTCAAGTCAGGTTATAGGGATTTAGTAACTTTGCTGACATGTGCAAAACAGTGATGAATGGTTGATAAAAATGTGTACTTTTGTGAGCTGATATGTCCACTAAGTAATGTGTGAAAAATTCACATAATGGATGTTATTATGGCCGAGTAATCAGCAAAAATGCAAAGTGATATTCGCTGACTCATTGCACTGACTTTGTACACAGTTATAACTTTCCAGTAGATAATTACAAATCTGAACACTTCAATCGTAAATATCTTTTTAACGAAAGGGAATTTCGAAAACCCGAAACCTGTTACATGCTTCTATTGGTAATACGAATACAACAAGGTATGAGAGAACCACTGGAGTTCTAACTAAGTTGTTTTGGATTTGGACAATGTTACTATACGTATAGATCCCTTTAAGTTTTCTCGAATGCTTAACTTTAGTACCCAGGCGGGGAAGAGAAGTTACGTTAGTCCGGTAATGCTCCGATCGAGTTACAGGAATAATCTTACTTGTACTTTCGACTGGTGATCACCATGATCATGGCTTAATTAACCTGACTAGAAGTCCATCACTTCACAGTTCACACTGTGATGGGGCTTCCGTTTTGTCTAGTATACAATTAAAGGATCGGAGTTTTCATAATAATCATGATGATAACATTGTCAAAATCAACAACATTTTCTTAGAACTGTAGCGGTTCCCACCTACCTCGTTGTATTTGTATTACCAATATAAGCATGCAACATAGATTTTCTCTTTCGTTATAGAGATATTTGTGTTTGAAGTGTTCGGATTTGAAACTCTCCATGGGAGAATTTCAACTGTGTACATATTTAGTACTGTAATAATTAGTTAGCAAATATCACTTCACCATTTCTCGCTCATTACTCGGTCATATGAAATTCATTTATCATGGATTTCCATGTGTTTCTGTGTGTTACTTCGAACACGCGACATGCTGACCAATTTCACTTTTTGTTTAAAACAAATTAAGTAGATATCACAAACTTGAACATTAGCATTGCTCCCCTAAAAAATCCTTCAATTCCCAAAATATTTAGTTTTGGAACGCCCTTTAAGCCACAACAACACTGCCCCTTTAATAATTAATGTGGTTATAATCACTTCGCACTGATAGCAGGGATGGGATGGGGTATCCCTGTCATATATACGAGTGTGTCATCACCTCGTTAGATCTGGCTGTAAAATCCACTCGCCGTCCGTTCGTCCGTCCGTCCGTCCGTCTGTCGGTGCAACGGGAGCCACAACAGGTGTTCCTGATAATTATACTGTATGTACCCCTTCTGGAAGAGTGAGTGATCAACTTCCTTTTCAACCCCAAATACAAGTTATATCCAATGTGAAAATTAAGTTTAGGCGATTTCGCATTAAAGTGATCTAGTAACATTCATTTGTCAAAATTGACAAATTTTACTTAGACCTCAAGCAGTTCTCACATACAGTGTTGTATAGATCTATGTTTGTATTAAAGGGACTTAGTAACATTGTCCAAACCCTCAAATAAAATTTTAATTCTAGCGGTTCCATTATACCTTGTTGTATTCGTATTAACAATAAAATCATGGGACCGGTTTTGGTTTTTCAAATTTCCCTTTCGTTACAAAGATATGTACGATTGAAGTATTCAGATAAGAAAAACTCTCCCGGAGTTTTTCTTACCGTGTACAAAGTGAGTGCAGTGAGTTAGTGTATATCACTTTGCATTTTCGCTCATTACTTGGCCATGCAATGTCCATTTGACTTGAAATTTTCACACAATACCCTGTGGACATATGAGATAACAACAATATACCTTGCATCAACCCTTCATCACTTTTTGCACATGTCAACAAAGTTACTAGATCCCTTTAAACTCTACCAATAGATCATGGACTAGGTTACGGTTTTCCGAATAATTTTTGCCTTCATTATAAAGATATTTAAGATTGAAACGTTTGAATTTGAAAGTCAACCTGGAGAGTTTCATCTGTGTAAAAAGTAAATGCAATGAGTTGGCATAATAATATCCCTTTGCATTTTCGCCCGTCATTCGACCATATATAACAGCCAATTATATCATGGAATTGT
>JBAMJV010011531.1:0-20744 GCA_037951105.1 Echinarachnius parma | reverse complement strand
TGGTAGAATGGATTTACTTTGTTGATATACTATTTTTCCCCAAAGGTGACAAATGTTAAAGTCTGCATGTCTAAAACCCTGTTCTGAAACATGACTGTGGGAGAGGCACACCACTCCCATACATTCCATTATCAATCGTGATATGCGCTTTTTATTCCCCGCGAATTGGTCGCTTCATTCCCTCAAAGGCCCATCCATATTTTACGATTTGTGGAACTGTATGCGCAAGCGTTTGTTGCTTCACACTGAAGTGAATGAGCATACTTCATAGATGACTAAGACTAGGGAAGGGCTGTACGCAATGCCGCGGTTTGGTCCAATCAGAACTTCGGATTTGTTAGGGCCTGGTTATAACCAGCGCATTCTCTGAAACCACGTAGACGTGGAACTTGAATTTATTTCAATTCCGACTCTATCTACTAAACGTGTATTAGCATGAAGGCTGAAACAACATCAGAATGCAGATTGATTGGCATTAGTTGTGGTATTCTGTGTCGCCCTTCGCCTGGTTTGCTTGTTGACAAATATCTCTAATAATAGTTTGTTCAAGATCTAGTACTGGTAAAGGTAAGAACACAAATTCGTCAATACCTTTCTTCTTTAACGGCGTGTGTAGCATTATTTCTGATCAATAAAGTATAATAACTACCCCTCATAACTGCATAACCAATGATCGTTTAAGATTTCGTCTTGACCAAATATTTCTATGATAGGTAAATTAAGTGCTAAAATAAGAGGTTACCATTACTTCATGATTACGTGAGCACATCAATTAAAGACAAAGTTACCATAATTTGAAAATTCTCAAAAAATGATGATTATAGCATTTTATTAAGAATTGGCACTGTCCAAATTGCATTGCTTTATAATCAAAAATAATTGATTGAACCTCATATGCCCTGTAAAAACATAAAACATGGTTGGAATTTCAAGTTCCATTCTTTCACACACAAAACTAATCACAATAATATACAGGAATGCACAAGTTATTGTGACTTTTGATATTTTGTTCATTTATTATTATGCTCAGTCAGCCATGAAGTGGTGGGTATCTCTTTTTTGGCACACAAAATATATATACTAACTATACAAATATTTTGGTATGAATGTTTAAAATTCAATGTTTGAAGAAATAGAACAGTTTCAGTATCAGTTTAGTTTATTTCCTTTCCTACATAAATCAATATACATAGCATTGTACAAAACAAAACAAATGTTACATTATGGTAAAATTAAACAGATGTACAATGAAAATAAGAATCATATACAATAAATGATGTGTTTGGAAATGGAGGGATCCACTGAAAATCAGTGCTTGTAGATTTTGGACCCCTCGAGTAATAATAAAGCAATTATAATAATTCATAAACAATTCGAATAATACTTTCCAATCGTACTTCAAAAAATAACAATGAATTGTACATTTCAGTTTGAATTGCTTCCGGTAAAAGTTACTAAACACATATAAGGTGAGCCGGCAGAGACTTCGAGGAACAGAACAAAATAATACGACATAACACAAAACAACGTGTATAGCACAATGAAAAGATGAAAAGTAACATACGTGATGGTAACATGAAGAGAATGGATAGTTGGATGTGGACAGAGGCATAACTGTTGACGCATACCGGTATAAGCAATTAGAGAGCGCTCAATACAACAAAAATAAAAACATATGGAAGGCATTTACAATAAACTAATACACTAACATTAAACAAATTAAATTAAGATGCTATTTATTGTTATCAGTGAGAGTATTCCAAAATTTGGGACCATTATATATAAATGTATTTTGAGTTAATAACGTGCTCAGTAATGGCAAATGAAACTCCCCCGAATGTCTATAGTTGGGTACTTATGAACTAATTGTTTTTTTAAAAACATTTCATCAAAAATTGCGGGTAAGGTATTATTATTATAATTAACCATAAATTGACCGAGTTGAAATAAATATAGGTCCTTAACTTTTAATATATTATTATAAAACATGTTAAGTCTGTGTGAGAGCGTGGGGCCATATTAAAATTAATACGATGTACTTTCTTTTGCAATAACAACAATTTATCTAATAATGTTACGTGAGTGTTACCCCAAGTCAAAATACCATAATTCAAGTATGGTAATATCAAAGATGAATACAACATAAGTAAGGATTCTGAAGGGAGGTTGAATTTTAATCTATTAATAATACCAATATTGCGAGAAATAACTTTACAAATATAATTTATATGAAATTTCCATGAAAGTTTATTATCCACGGTAACCCCTAAAAATGTAATATTAGTAACGTTTTCCAGTATAAAATCTTCAAAAGCAATATGTATGGGTAACGAATGTATAGATTTACTAAAAAGCATATATCTAATTTTCTGCAAATTTAATGATAATTTATTGTCTCTAATCCACTTTAATACCTTGACTAATTCAGCATTAACTGTATCTGCGAGAGTGTGTGGATTATCGTGAGAAACAATAAGTTAGTGTAATCGGCGAAAAGAACATCAGATGATCTACTAAAATCATTAATATATACAATAAATAAGAGTGGGCCTAAGATGCTTCCTTGTGGGACCCCACAAGATATGGTATTACAAAACTCTGAACTATGATTATTTACAAATACATATTGCTGTCTATTAGAAAGTTAATTCCTGAACCACTCCAGTTCTGGTCAAACTTAATTTTAGTAATTGAAACGTATACATTTATTTATCATTGAAAACTAACAGTTATATTTCAGTAATGGTTAAATAGCAAGGTTACACGGCTGTTTTCATTCAAAAAGAAGCCGTTAACGTATGAGGTCGCCCTATAGACACCTAGGAGTTTCAGCCATTTTTTTTCTTTTTTTAATTTGTCAATGTGATGTTTGGTCAAAAAATAGTGATTCAATGATTCAATTAACATCAACAATAGTACAATAGCTTAACAACAATAATAACGCTTTATAGATAATTCTTCGGATTATCAAATTCATGTTGGGGCCCAATATTTATGTGAATCCGATATATCTATGGATATTTCAGCTGTTTCTGAACCGATTTTGATAAAAGAAAGTATTTTGTATATTCAAGATCATGTGCCCTTATAGTTAGGCGGCTAAGGGTAACAATTGTGCACTTTTTGAAAGAAGTATGAAAGTCCTACCATATAATCTTCATTATATGTGAATTATTTTCCCTCGTGGAAGTTTGCTCAATTTGACCCCAAGTGACCTTAAGAGGTCATGACCTTGTTACCATCATATTTTACCGATTTGAGGCATCATTCTTAACGCTTCTCCTATATTTCGTTTTAAATATGATTGTAGCAGTTAGCCTCGCATCCGCGGGGTGACAATTATCTAATTTAAAGATGTTGGGGTCATGGGGTTAAAGGTATGGAGCTCATTATCTATGTACTTATCAATGTCATTGAAGTAAATAAATAGTCCTGTAGACGGATCTATACTTGTGTATTAGACCTGGAGACGTTCTTTAGTCTAACATGTTTTATTGATTCATATTCTAGAAGGTTTAAGAATACAATTTAGCTTTGTTCCCAGCTTTTAATGTTAATTAGCTAATTTGCATATTTGTGTATAAAAGTCAGGGGTCATTTTCAATCTCGGAATAGTAAAATATTGATAAAACAAGTATTCTAGGGTATTTTGGGGCAAGGATTCCATTTCTGGTGCTCGTTTGTAAGTGCCATATGGGAAACATCCCCAAATCCAAGATGGCTGCCTCTAATTTGCATATTTATGAATATTATTGAATTTCAGTGGCTACAGCCCCTTATAAGCAATGATTCCAGATTATTATTTGTCAGTTATGTTCTAAGTATGTATTTAAGATATCAAAGATTAGTTGCCATAGAGAAAACCTCTAGCAATGCATATTATTTGCATAATTAGGTATTTTATATCATATGTATATTTCCCCAAATCGAGTATATTGGGAACCCGGACAGTAAAAATGACAAGTAATACCACTTTTCCAAGGTTTTAGGGGGCAACAGATCCATTTTTGATAATTACTTCCCTGTTTAACCGTGGCAACCATCTCAAATCCAAGATGGCTGCTGCCCAAATTACACATGCTATGATACATGACTGTATTATTTCGGTTATATTAGATCGATATTATAATATTTGGACTTTTAATTATTGGAATAAGTAACTAGAATACTTGAATCATGATGTAGTTGTTTGCTTACAGGAAACAAATCAAACTGTTATAAAATAAATGCAATTAAAGTGGCAAATAGCATTTTTCCTTCAAAATTACAAAGGCGGCCATCTTGGATTTAAGTGGGTTGCCAAGGTGATACGTCTAACTAAGTATCATTGATGGATTTGTTGCCACCTTAAACCTTGGAAAAGTGGTATTCCTTGTCATTTTTACTTCCTGGGTTCCCAATATACTCGATTTGGGGGAATATGCAAATTAGGTAAAATACCTAATTATGCTGATTGTATACATTGCTAGAGGTTGCCAATGTGGCAACCAAGCTAAATTATCTTTAACACGCATTTAGAGCATAATTGAGGAAAATCGTCTGTAATTATGATTTATAAGAGGCTGTAGCCACTGAAATCATTAATATTCATAAATATGCAAATTAGGGGCAGCCATCTTGGATATAAGGGTGTTGCCCATATGGCACTTCCAAACGAGCACCAGAAATAGAATTCTTGCCCCAAAATACCCTAGAATAGTCTTGTTTGTTATCCATGTTGCACAATACCTAGCAAAAAAATGACGCCTGACACTATTTCACAAATATGCAAATTAGCAAATTTAGTTTATAATGCTTTAAAAATAGTTGCCCAATGTTGCCATGGTAGCAACAAAGCTAAAATATATTCTTAACCCTTCTAGAATATGAATCAATAACAAAATGATGGACTGAAGAACGATAAGTAAACTTTAGACGCATGTGAAAAGTGAGGGGGGGGGGGTCCCACTCCTTTTCATTTACCCCATACAATTACCCCATAAAATAATCATATATTTTATAATAATGGACAATATGATTTTAGGTCACTTTTAACCCATAAACATATTAAGGAAAAAATAAAGTCATGTTAGATACCCATACAATGGTGTAATAATGCACTTTGCACCCCCTTTCTTTCAAGACCCTGTCCCGCCCCTTATGGTCATAATTAGCAAACTTCCACGGGGGAAATTAAACGTTATGATAATATGAACTATCTGTGAAAAATTCACACTTCTTTCATTTTGTGCACAATTGTTATGATTCCAGGCCCTTAGCAGCCTAACTATTAGTTTTTAATTTCCTCACAAATAATTTGTTTTCAAGTGCCCTCTAAATTAATTGTTTGAGACGAAAGTTACATTTACAATCAATCAATCAATCAATCAATCAATCAATCAATCAATCAATCAATCAATCAATCAATCAATCAATCAATCAATCAATCAATCAATCCAGCCATATATCCATCCATCCATCCATCCATCGTACTCAGCTGTTTTTTAACCGATTTTGTTCAAATAAGTTAGTTTTATCCCTAATATTATGTGCTTTTCCAAGTATACTTTTAATGACCTCTCACATACATTTTTTTCTAACGCTCTAAACAAAAACTGTACTTACCATTTAATAAAGATAAATAAAATGGTATCGACATTCTAAAAACGTATTATGGTTGCCCAGTATGATTTTAATTCGAAATTTACGCCTCACTGGAATGCTGCAGGGTGAGTGGAAAGTTCATTTTGAACGCTTGATAAATGATATTGCATTTAAACGAATACAAGACAGAACATTTACGCGGATTACAGAATGATGGCGGCACATCTTCTAATAATAATAATAATACATGTTTCTTTTATAGCGCATTTCAAAACAAAAGGAATTCTCAATGCGCTTTACATCACAAAACTTAATTTAACTGTGTACAAATCAAAGTGCATCTTAAATTACAAAATAAGTCAATAGTTAACATAAAGAAAAATATGTAGGTCCAAGCTTACCAGCAAACTAATGAATATCAGTATCAGTATAATAATGGTAGGAGCAAACAACAATATTGTATAATTTATATTTTTAAAATATGAATCTTCTCAGGTATATTGGGAGTTTGGGTCACCTTACAACAAATATGGGGGGTTTGTACGCTCATGATTATCTCCTTGCCACATGCACAAAAAACACATTATATATAGTTCTCTTTTAAATGCCTCAAGGCAATACAGATAGAAGATCACGTTTACGTACTAGTATTCACTAATTTAACTGTCATCATTATGTTCAGACATTTTTTACTTGATATATCTATTGTCAACATGATACAAGAAGAACTGAACGCAATGATCTTGCACGACTACCTAAACATAAGCAATAAATCTTTAGAAATGTCATGTTATTAAAATATCTAAGGCATGACGTCGCCTGTATTCAGACGATGTATTGTAATCATGCCCCGAAATTCCCCAACTATTCATCAAAGCCGTGCGTTTGGTAAATAAAATGTTAACTTCCTCTTCCAGCTTCTATAGTGATTCTGTTTGTATTCGTATAACCAATAGAAGCATTGAACATGTTTTGGTTTTTCAAATTCCCCTTTCGTTACAAAGATATAATATTTTATACCATTAAAGTGTTCGGATTTCTAGCTATTCATTGGAAAGTTACGACGGTACGATAGAACACGTGAGCGTTATAGGGCGAGCATGGCGAGTAGTCATACTTTCTGGTTTTCACCCCTTCCCAGCCATATTACATTGGGAAAATCAAATTGGGAGCTTGGGTCACCTTACAACAAATATGTGGTGTTTGTAAACTAATGATTTTCTCCGTTCCGCAGACACATACAAAAAAAAACATTATACGTAGTTATCTCTTTAAAATTTGCCCCAAGGCAATACATAAGTCTGACTGTATGTGCTAATATCCACTGATTTAACAGTCAGAAAAAACAGATTCCGGAATGTATATATTTATTGTCAACATGATTAAAAAGAACTTTGCTCAATGAACTTTCATGATTACCTATTGGCGATACATCTAGCAATTTCATATCATTAAACTCCCTAAGGCATTGACGTTGCCTGTATCCAAGCAATGTATTCATGCCCCAAAATTCCCCGGCTATATTTATCAAAGCAATGCGTTTGGTAAATCAAATGTGAACTTCCTCTTTCAGATATATTGTCGAAATCCAGATATGATATTATACAGTTGTTAACTGGTGGTGAAGGGAAAAAGCACGGAAGTCACTGTGTAGAATAAAATGGTCCCGCTCTTATCAATGCTTCTCTACTTCACCGCAAATATTTAGGTTACCCACAATGTTAATCTTTCCGGAATATGATACATAAGTTTTAAAATGTATTAGCGCAGCCCAAACTAAAGACCTTAATGGAAAATAGAAACCATAATATGTCAAATTTCTAGAAAAACTACAGGTTTTTGTGATTTAAGGTGATACGTACTGAAATTACGGTATGATGATATTGGTTTTTAAAGTGTTATATGTAGACGTCAGAAAAATCGAATTGGCCAAGGTTTTGTATGAAGTCGTATCTACAACTCATGTTTTGTCTGAATATGAAATAATATTTTGGTGTATCCATACGTTTAAAGAAGTCATGGGAGAATATAAAAGGGCATGTTTTTACCATATTGTGAACATATGAGCGCGCGCATGTATCTTTATCTTTGAAACGCTTGTATTCCCCCATGATGCATCTAAGAGGTGGACGTGTTCATGGTGTTGAGGGCACTGACTCTACTCTACTAGTAGAGGTCAGTGGTTGAGGGGGTATAGTCCAGACCATAGTCCAGACCAATGAAAAACAAATTCTCTGATCCGCGCGCACTGTACGACACGCGTACGAAAAACGTAACATTTGATTTGAACAGTTTAAACTAATTAATATCTTTTGTCATAGTGCAAACATGTTATTTATTTATAATCATTATAAATAAATAACATATTTGCACTATGACAAAAGATATTAACGGTTAAAAGTGCATTATCATTCCAAACAAGATTGATACAAAATCGAAAGAAAAAAAAATAATTTCCGTTACTCGCTCAAATATAAATAATATCAGATAACCCCCACCCCCTCCCCCGAAAAAAAAAGAAGACAAAAAAGAACAAAGAAGAACAAAGAAAGTAAAACTATATTGCCTTGGATTCAAACCCACGACAATCAGACAATTATATCTTGATACCCAGGTCGTACGACGACACCAACCCTTATTCACTTGATAGATTGAAAAGTTGAGGGTATATGAGAAAAGATTGCACTCTGCATTTGACAATACAAGATATAATGTTGATGCGCGGCAGACTGATCATAATTGTAAAGAGACAATATCGTTCCCTAATTCATATTGTTGGATAGCTAAAAACTATATTCCTTTTAGAGAATAATCTCAGCTACATCATATCAAATCTGGGAGAGGATCGATGGAGAGTAAACGAGATATGGTTGGAAGTCCGCCGTGATTGATTTCAAAATCGATCAAAATCGGTTGAAATTTGCACTTTTAAATTTAAGCCCTAATATGATGACGCAGTGGCGTAGCTACGGGGGGCAAGGGGGGCCTGTGCCCCCCCCCCCCCCAATAATTTTGAAAAAAAACAATAGAAATCATAAGGGGCCATTTTTTGAAAAAACACATAAGGCGTGCCCCCCCCCCCCCACAATAATTTTGCGTGCCCCCCCCCCCCCCCAATCAGTCCGACCACGCTACGCCACTGTGATGACGTCATAACATTTACTTAGGATGAATGGATATGAATGCGTAGCTGAAACTCATAAGTTAAATTTTGGTAGAGAGGGCGCTACACAAAATACTTTTTTGTGAGATAATGAAAAACTGAGTGTCAAATTTGAAAGAGCATACAATTTTAATGACAGAATAAACTTTACTTGATCAAAATCGGTTCAGAAACGGCTGAAATATCCATAAACATAACCATTCGTAATAAATGTGGGGCCCCACAAGTATTCAATAATTTTGAACCTGCCGTTAAAATTTGTTTTTAAAATGCTTCCTTTTTTCAAAAGAGGTTTTTAGATAGTAGTTGATTATTTCTCTATCTGATTCAACAAATCATCACATGCACAATATTTTATTTAAAATGGTTTTAACAAATGCTTTTTTTAAAGCGCCCTCTCTAGTTTGAACAGCTCTTTTTGAATGATAACAGGCTTTTTACTTAGTTGTTTGTAATGTTGTATTCCTTTTGAGCATGGTGGAATTATAATGATTAGTTTGTAATATAATGGCACAGGTTTGGGTTACTAAAATTCAGTTTGACTAAAACTGTACTCTCTCTACCAGAACTGAACTATCCCTTTAAATAAAAATAAAACAAAACTAAAAATTTTGATTGGCGTAGTAACGGGGAGAGCTTGCTTAATACAGGCTTTTGTTAAATAAAGAGAAGACCAAACTATAATTTCAGATTGGCGTAGCCACGGGGGTGGGGGGGGGGGGCTTGCTTAATAAAGGCTCAATATTAAATTAAGAGAAAACAAAACTATAGTTTCAGATTGTCGTAGCCACGGGGGAAGAGGATGGGGTTGCTCGCTTAATAAACCAACAAGAAAAACAAACTATAATTTTGTATTGTCGTAGCCATGGGAGGGAAGGGGGGGGGGGGGGCATGCTTAATGCAGGTTCTATATTAAATAAAGAGAAAACAAAACTATGATTTTAGATTGGCGTATCCACGGGGGGAAGAGGATGAAACGATGGGGGGGCTTGCTTGATAAGCTCTGTATTAAATAAAGATAAAACAAAACTAAAATTTCAGATTGACGTAGCATCGGGGGGGGGGGGGGCTTGCTTAATAAAATAGAAAAGAAAAGTAAACTCTAATTTCTGATTGGTGTAGCCAGGGGGGGGGGGGGGGCTTGCTTAAATATACACTTGAGTATTGGTACTTCCCGAAATGCCCCACTACACGACATTGGTTGTTTTTAATTCCATTTGAAAGTTCATTGAATGCAACATTTACAACGAGAATCTTTCCCTTTCGAATGTTCTCATAGTTGTACAATTTAATTTCAAAATGTTGTATTCATATCACCAGATAACGTCTAGCCAGACGATATCTTGACTTTAAAAAAAATACATAAAATGCTTATACACTTCTTTCACAAAATTTTAGAAGAGGTTTTGAAATAGTTGTTCATGATATCTTTATCATTATGGTAACAAAATATTACATGCACAAATTTGTGTATGAAAATAGTTGAAACTAATCATTTTTTTAGAGAGTTGTACCGGTTATTTTTTTAAATGATAACCAGGTTTTTACTTAGTCGTTTGTAATTTTCTATACCTTTCGAGCATGGTGGGGTTATAACTATTACTTTCTATTGTAATAGTGCAGGTTTGGCTAGAATTTAGTATAGAATTTTAGTAACCAAAACCTGCACCAAACATTTCAAACTAATATTTATAACTCTACCATGATAAAAAATTACAAACAACTAAGTAAAAAGGCTGTTATCATTCAAAATGAGTCATTCAAACTCAAGAGGGCGCTCTCTAAAAATGCATTGGTTTCAACCAGAGCGCGTTAATAAAAAATAATAAATAATAATAATAATTGCATTTATATGGCGCTTTATACAGGCGTTTCTAAAATAAGAAAACTAATTTTGAACATTTTTGAAAAGAGGAAGCAATTTTTTTATTTGTCTAACGGTTGCTTGAAAATTAGCGAATATTTGTGGGGCCCTAAATTTATTACAAATAGTTACGTGTATGGATATTTCAGCCGTTTCTGAACCGATTTTGATCAAATATAGTTTATTCTGTCGTTAAAATCGGATGCTCTTTCAAATTTAACACTCAGTTTTTCATTATCTCACAACAATTATTATGTGTAGCGCACTATCTACCAAAACTCAACAATCCCTTTAAAGGCACCATTGAGTATTGGTATTTCCCGAAGTGCCCCCGATATTTTTGTCATAATAAGAATAAACAGAATAAACTTTATTTGATCAAAATCGGTTGAGAAACGGCTAAAATATCCATAAATATATATGTATTCAAAAGGTTCTTCACCGGCAATCACCAGGCGATATTTAAACCTTCTTTTTTCTTTCTTTTTTAATGCTCGAAGACTACTTGGGAAAAAATCTGAATAGGTCTTGAAAAAAAGTCATTGATGATATCTCTATTGAATCATTATTTTAACAAACATTAAATGCACATTATTGCATGAAAAAAAGGCCAAAACCAATGAGTTTTGTTAAATAGCGCCCTCTTGAGTTGTAACGGCTCTTTTTGAATAGCAGGGGTTTTACTTAGTCGTTTGTAATTTTGTATACTTTTCGAGCAACCGTAATGGTGCAGGTTTCGGTTACTAAAGTTATGTTTGACCAATACACAACTATATTAAATAAAGACAAAACAAAACTTTTAATTTTAGAATTGGCGTAGTCCCAGGGGAAAATTAAGGGGGAAAGCTCGCTTAATAAAACAAACAGAAAACAAACTATAACATTATTGTTGATTGACGTAGCCACGGAGGGAACGGGTTTCTTAATACAAGCTCTGTATCAAACATAGAAAGAAACAAAACTATGATTTAAGTCAGACGTATTTTAAGGGAAATTAATGGGGTCAATTGAGTAGGTTATTTAGGTTGTAGGGGAGGAGGGATTGACTCCCTTATCGTTGTTAAGTTGCAAAGTAAGGTGGATAGATGAGTTCTGGTAAAGAGAGTACAGTTTGTGTCAAACTGAATTATTGTAACCAAAACCTACATCAGAAACTAATATAACTCCACCATGCTCGAAAAGAATACAAAACTTACAAATGACCAAGTAAAAAGCATGTTATCATTAACAAAGAGCCGTTAAAACTCAATTAGGGCGCTTTCTAAACACTTATCGGTTTCAACCATTTTGAATATAACATTGTTCATGTGATCATGCCTCCTTCAAACTCTCTATGACCCACACTCCAACCCCCTTGCTGCTTGTTACAAAACATCATGTTTGTGTGTATTTTCCTCCAATCCCAGCCTAGTCTGATTGGCCATTCACAGCCTTTGTATTGTTCGATGTCTCCCCTCCCCCCTTTCTTAGTTGTTACCATGTATTGAATATATATATATATTTATGTGGTTTTGTTTGCATAATCGTCACTTTATAGTATCTGAAGAAGATTTTGCTAGGATCGAAGATTTAGGCCCTATATTGACTCTATTTTTTTTCTTTCACACAGAATGGCAAATTTTGAACGCGCTGTCATGAAGAACCTGGAGTGTCCTATCTGCTATTCACTACTCACTCAGCCAAAGCAGCTTTCATGTGGCCACATATTCTGCGAAGCATGTTTGACGCCAGCTCCTATCTGTGCTAACAGATCCCGATTCCATATCATGCCCGGTTTGTCGTGAAGTTACTGACGTTGGGGATGATGGCGTTTCGAGTCTGCCGACTAGCTTCCTTGTGAAAGGTATCGTGGCTGACATTAAAAACACTACGCAACACTGCGATAATTGTGACACTGAATCGAAAGCGGAGTACTTTTGTTCTGACTGTGCACATTACTTGTGCAAAGACTGTCTAGAAATCCATGGCAAATTGAGAAAAAATGCAAATCACACTGTCGTCAGTGCAGATGATGTTAAACAGGGAAAGATAATACTTAAGAGAAAGGCATTTTGCCAAGAACACAATACCGGGGAAGAGTACGAATGCACCGATGTATGCATCACGTGTGAAAAGTTCATCTGTATGCGATGTAGGATGCTGAGATGTGAAAAAGATGATCACGAGGTGAAAAGTGCCGCCGAGTATCAACAGTCGTTTTCGAGCGATGCCGATTCTCTCGGTAAACGGGTTGAAACCAAGATTCAAGCTTTGATGAGCATTGTCGAACGAATCGATGCTGAGAAAAGAAAGGCTGATGAACATTTTGACAAGCTTAGTTGTCGCATTGAGACGACGTACAACAAAGCTGTCAACACATTAAAAGCAGATAAACTGGCACTCGATAGGAAGTGTAAGGCTGTAAAAGATGAAATGCACAAGGCTATAGATGAAGTTAAATCAACTGTTGAACAGTTTGTTAATGGGGCTATAAGCATTAATTCTTTGGTTACCAAGAGCTGCCAGACACCTTTAGAAGTAAATACGGTGGCAATTCGTGAATCACTTCGCGATCAGCTAACGGAACTCGTTGATGAGTGCGATTTGGAAGATCCCGTGCTAAATGAAGGTTTATTAGAAATATCACTTCTAGCAGGCAAGTTGGGATTTGAGAAAAATTTGGAGTTATCTGGCTCAAAGCTTGGAGAGGTTCAGTACAGAGAGTGGATCTGGAAGATGCGCTCTCCACTGCTAATACCATGGACTGCATGGATGCGACACCAGACGGTAGGATGGCTGTAGGATGTTGCGCAGAGAGCGTGGTATCGAGATATACTCTGAAGAAGGGGAGCTGCAGCAGAGAGTGATCAAGGGAGTAACCGTCCGACGGGATAGCCTTCTTGTCTGATGGCCGGTGTGCTGTACGCGAATCGGGTGATCATAATCTATCCCTGTATACACAAGGATGGGTGAAGGATGGTGCGAGGTTTGAGACTCTGAGTTGGGATGAAGGTGGGTTTGGTGATCTCTCTGCAGACAGCGATGATCACATACATGTCAGTTACATGAAAGCCAAGAAGATCCAGGTATTTACTCCAGCAGGTGGGAGACCGATCAGGGAGATATCATGCGATGGGTATGAACCGTCGCAGATATTTGCGATGAGTTGAGTAAGACTTTGGTCTTGAAGCTTTCGGAAATTCGGTACGGGTGACAAACGAGACGGCGTTAAACAGCATTCGCTGGTCAAAAGTGTTGATCTGTCTGTATATCCTGCACCATGCAAGGATGATACAATCCTCATAGCCACCGTGAACGAGAAGAGGGATAGAGTCACATCGAGCAATACTCAAGTGAGTTGAAACACGTGGCGACTCTCATCACTCATCAGGTGATACAGAAATCAGAGCGTGGATGGTGTTACCTCCAAGAGTTCACATCCGGGGAGATAGCCTTCTGTACCACTGACAGGCTTTACATCTTCTCTAAATCAGTAACACGGTCGATGGTTGAATGCATATGTCTATAGAACATGGTCTCTAGTGGTGTAGGGTTAAAGGAGTATTTCAGTTTTGGTTAAGAGGGCGCTTCAAGAAATATTTTGTGTGAGGTAATGACAAACTGAGTTGAATATTCAAAAGGCACACAATTTCGAAAACAGAATAAATTTTGTTTGTTCACAATCGATTTAGAAACAGCTGAAATATCTATAAATCATATTTATGGATAAGCTGTTTCTGATTGTAACCAGATCTATACTACGCACACAAATTTCCGCAATCGAGGTTTGCGCATTAATAACTTTTCTATTACGCTATTACCATTCATAAATTTGGTATCATTGCAAAGCGTGAATTCTCCCCTTTACATTGATATAACATTTGCTATGAATATTTGTTCATGGAATGTGCATTGCATCCAAATGAAGGGCAAAGTCAAAAGTGAAATGTTGCAAAATGCACTAATTTTGACAACAAAGGGCCTTCCCTTTTGTTTGAAGATTAAAACGTGGCTTGAATGCACGACCACCTTAAGCCAATGAAGGCACACTGTTGACAAAATCAGTGCATTTTGCAACATTTCACTTTTGACTTTGCCCTTACATTTGAATGCAATGCACATTCGATGATAACATATTCATAGCAAATGTTATATCAATGTAAGGGAGAATTTACGCTTTCCAATGATACCAAATGTATCAATGGTAATAGCGTAATAGAAAGGTTATTAATGCGCAAACCTCGATTGCGGAAATTTTTGTGCGAAATATATAATGAGGAAAGAAAATGGGGTTTCTCCAGGATCGAACTCGAGACCTCCAGATTGCTAGATCGGTTCTCGTCCCTGCAATCCCTTAATTTCCAATGCTCATGATGGACAGAACCTATAGGTTTCCCGGTTAAATTCGTCAGAACAGCAAACTAACTGGCGATTCGATCATTTAATTTATCACACAATCATTTGTGTTCTACCAGCTGAGCTATAGGAAATATTAAAGCGAATTATAAAGTATATGTTAATATCTCTAGCTGGTCATGTTTTTTTAAGTATATTAATAAACATTTATATAACCCTACATTTGTTTATTTTAACAAATGCTAGTATAATTACATTAAACCATAAATTGGTGTATGCATAATGTAAGGCTGAAATCATGTTAATATGTCAAACCACGTATAGATAGAGTTGAAGTGGATATAGATAGTGGGACATCGATAGAGAGTTGAAGTGGGATATGTGTCAGAAAATTGGTAGACTCGTAAGCTTTCTTGGTAGATTTCGTTATACTATAAACGAATCTAACTTGAATGTAATTTATAAATCTGTTATTCTTCTCATTTTGATTACGGAGACTTGGTTTGGCAATCTGCCTCAAAATCTTCTCTTTTGCAATTGCAAAAATTGCAAAATAGAGTGGGTCGAATCATAATGAGAATTAATCCGTATTCTCATATATCTACACAACATATTCATGATAATCTGGTATTGGATTTTCTAGACAAACGTTATGAGAAACACTTGTAAATACTTATGTATAAAGTGTTAAATAATTTAACTCCTAATTATAATTGTATGCTCGATAATATTTCATGAGAAGTACCAATTATGAATTACGTTCGAGTCAAGTTATGAATTTGCCTAAAACGAGGTCAAATTGTTGTAAAAAAACTTTCTTCTAGAGGATCTTCAGCAATTCGTAATGCTACGAGCTTGAGATCATTTCAAACATTTTTAGATGAACATATTTCATGAAATTGTAAATATTTGCAGTTCCTTTTTTCTTCTAACTCTCATTGATTTGTTCAAATGGCGTCGAAATTATTTGTTCTAAATTGGAAGTGTTAATATGATATTTGTTTCCAATTTTAATTTAGCGTACATAACATGGAATAATTTATGAAATTATAATTTCTCTATTTTGCTTTCTCCTCTTTCTCTATTGCTTTCGTTATCAATCATTGTATATAGACGTATTCTTGTATTGACAGTATGGGACCCCAAGGAAGAACAGCGGTTTTGTTTTTTTTAATTCTGCTGAATTGGGTCAATCCCCCGTTGCACTTCATTGCTGTATTTATTGTTTGTTTATTCCGAAATTGAGTGTTTAACAAAATATTTAGTATTTAATAAGGTACGTTCTTACAATATCTTAGACAGTTTAGAGCATTGATGAAATGATGAGATTTTTCCTTTCCTATGCCTTGGGAATCCTTGTACCGCATTTGTCTGAGGTCATTGCTTTACCAGTACGTTATTATGTCTGTACAAACATTGTTTTTATTTTATTGTCGTTGCATAATCTTCCCAAAACTAATAGCATCGTATATTGATGAATTCCACACTTTGGATTGTTTATCGTTTTTCTGTCGTCTCAATAACTTTCTTCATCCCAGTTTTCATCTGTACGATTTTACATACAATTCGACAATTAATCATCTTTGCAACTGTCGTTGATAATATGCTCTAAAACTGTCTAAGATAATAATCTTTGCAATTATATGCAAATAAAAGAAAATGCATAATTGTTGCGTAATTGGTACAACGCTGTTTTATTGTTTGTTGTTTGTTTGTTAAATAGCCTTTCCGATCAGTACAGTGTTCATGTCCCTTTATTCATGAATTATACGCATGACATCGAAATACAACAATCACACATTTGCAATATCACATCTTCATCAATCACTTCAAGCATATAGTTTTAGAAATTATAGAATGGGTAGCTGAGAGCAATTCCCACGAACTATATTTTTTAACTGTCTGCTAATCGAGACGACCAATATCAATATGTGGTCAATAAATAATGTTTGGAATGATCGCTCATACCATTGTGTATAACACCACTTTTTATCAATAAATGATAAATGAGGGTTATTATAGTTGGTTCACACAAATTTAACTGTGTGAATGCATAAATACCATTCATAACCATTATGTCTTAATCATGTTTGACAAAGGTTGAGCTAATAAATCAAATTTGTATTACCACCTAAAATAGTTTTTACATGCGAATCTATCAATACATTGCAAATATTGTTCATACAAATCCAGTATTCCAATTCCTGATGAGGGATGTCTGAACCAGGCAGAAAATATAATTGGTTTAGAATGTTTCAATTTGAAGTTAACAATAATAACATGTAGCCATCAAACATTGTATTATTGTTTTTTTTATGGTTGAATAAACTGAAATGAAATCATGTGCTTGTGTCTTATTTATTATTGTATGCTATGGGTGTCGATCACGGGGGGATGGGGGATTTATATCCCCCCTAATATTTCAGGTGCAGGGTGCCCTGTAAAACTACCCCCCCCCCCCCCCCCATATTTGGGTTTAAGCATAATTATGAAAGAACATGTATACGAAGGGAGTGGCGTAGCCAGGATTTTTTAAAGGGGTGTTTTTTTCTTCAGAAAGCGGGGGGGGGGGGGGGGGTAGTCGTCGAAAATTTTCGAAGCCGAGACCAAGTACCTTCAACATTTTCGAGACCGAGGACCAGGTCCGGTCCACAATTTTCGAGACCGAGACCAGATCCAGTGGTTGAGAATCCTGTAAGCGGGGAGGGGGAGGTAGTCATAGAAAATTTCGAAGCCGAGACCACAAATTTTCAAGGCCAAGACCACGGTTTTTCGCACTTTTCGAGGCGAGACCACAGTTTTTCACACTATTCGAGGCCGAGACCATAGAAAATGATGGTCGAGACCGCTAAAGTTTGGTCTCGAGACCAGTAAATTTTGAAAAGGGGGGGTTCAAACCCCCCCCAAAACAGTCATTTTTTGGTCAAAGGGGGGGGGGGGGTTTGGAGGGTTCAACCCCCCTGGGTACGCCTATGTACGAAGGGATATTACGCTCCCTCATTTATTATGTGATAGTTGATAATTGAGAGTGGTTGGCAGTCACAAATCAACCCCCTCCCCCCTCAACGTTTCACGTGATACTTCCACAACGCGTGCAGGTGTCGCCGCGCGGCTTCATGAGTTTTGACATTGGAGCCTTGCGCAACTTTGAGACCAAATTTGCGACGACCGGGTATTCCGTTGCGAAGTCACGTGACGTTTTGTAATAATAATGATAATACCAAGCATTTATAAAGCGCCATCTATTTAGATAACCTATCCGAGGCGCATAATTATTATATATTATTACCCATGGTTATCAGGTACATTTCAAACCCACACAATGATATTGGATATACTTTCTCAACTTCCCGGGGAGCATACTAGCCGTGCTGCCACTAATGGCCACAATGGCCACTAATGGCGCGCTCTACCCAACTTTATATTTAATTATCCCCTGTCCGCTCTTGCCCGCTAGAAGGCGCTAAACTCGACATAATTTAAGTGAGAGATCCATTAATGCCTAGTAGGTCACAAAATGCTCCGGGCGCCGCGCGATTTTTCTCCCTACGGCGATTGTCTACGATTTCGTGGAGTTGGGATATCGTACGATGTCTGCGATATCTTTGTGTAGTGGTCACATATTTGCCGGGGCAAGCACGATTGCCACGGCACCCTCGCGGGCGCCCTATATTCCCGCAAGATTTCACCTAAAAGTGGCAAAAATGGGCGCATTATCCCAAATTGGAGCATTTGTGACCTAGGCATTACCAATCACGTTATGTCTAGGTCACAAATGCTCCGATTCGGGATACGGCGCCGTACGATGCCACTTTTAGGTGAAATATTGCGTGAATCTTGCGGGCGCCGCAAGGGTGCCGTGGCTATCGTTCGATCGCTTTTGCATTTTGCATTTTTCTCGCCGTACGATGTCAAAAAATTGTTTAACGAGAAGTTTAAAACAAAAATGCATAGTACGATTTTGTACTTGCCGTTAGCCCGTAGACACGTCGTAGAGAGCATCGCATGGGCATTTTTCGAATATCGTACGATTCTTTGACTGAATTTGGAGCCACTCAAATCGTACAATAGTCAAAAGATGTCAACAATATCGTAAGAGTATCTTGCGATGTCCGTACGAGTCCCGTAAGGCGGCCGTACGAGCACTCAGATTGTAAGTACGGGAGCCGTGCGATTTTAATACACTTGACTTAATACGCTTGAAGTCATCATACGTGCCCCGGCAAATATGTGACCGCTACACAAAGATATCGCAGACATCGTACGATATCCCAACACCACGAAATCGTAGAAAATCCGCCAAAGGTAAAAAAAAAAATCGTGCGGTGCCCGGAGCATTTGTGACCTAGCATAAGTGGATACGTGGGTTTAATTGTCGCCATCTAGCGGGTATGAAACATAATTAATGTATGACTATATACTCAGTGTATGAAAACATCATGGAAGGATGACTATCATGCTCAGTCAATGACTTCATTATTTTAGGAATTTTACTGACATAACAAGTCATAGTAATGTACTGACTTGATATCATGATATATGAGTATACGTGATCAAAATACACAAATGCAAATACATATTAATGTTTAAATGATGAATTAACAACGAAATAGCAGAAAAGCACGACAAATTTCATGTTTTTCGATATCAAACAAAATTTAATATAGGTTTTCCCGCTCAATTCGCGATTGTGTCAATCGAATTGATAATAGGAGCAAACGAATTCGCGCGATTTGCGATCGCCGTACCAAAGCAGCATTCGAATTCGTAAATAGTCGTTCAAAATCACGTAGAGCAAGTGAATTTGCACAAAGTGCATACCTTTTCATCAATGGTCATTCGAATCGCGAAAGGCCGTTGACAGTTGGCTGCACATTCGCGAATTCGAATGCCCATAAATGAACTTCTGTGTCTATTCACGAAAGCGTGTGCGTATGCATGAATTCGCATGCACTTATTCGGAATTTGGAAGACCGATACCAACGATTACGCGGCAACGCGCGAATTCGAATGACCCTAAATGAATTCGATTGAAAAAATTGCAAAATTGAGCGGGAAAACCTATATATTCGAATTCTGGTGAATGCTAAAAACGCTGACCATGGAGATTCCCACGTTTAATTGAGTGCTCGTTTTAAAGATATGTTTGACAGGATTTTGCGATCCCGTGCTCGAAACGTAAGATTGAATGATCGTTTTAGTTAATCAAAATGATTGTGTGATAAATTAAATGATCGAATCGCCAATTAGTTTGCTGTTCTGACGATTTAACCGGGACACCTATAGGTTCTGTCCATCATGAGCAATGGAAATTAAGGGATTGCAGGGACGAGAACCGATCTAGCAATCAGGAGGTCTCGGGTTTGTCTCCCGGAGAAACCCCCATTTTCTTTGCTCTTTTTCATTTATATACTAATGTAATAATAGATGTTGTTATAAATTCCGTATTCATCTTACATCATACATGTATTTATCTCTACACATTTGTGACCGGCTATACCAAAACCCTGCACTTGTCGGTACAAAATTCATACCATTAGAAATGCCTCGTCTGAAGCTTTCATTTGATACTTTGTTATTACAAATTGGTCAATATTGGTGAAGATATGATTGTTTCAATTTTACACTCATAAGTGTTTACATCATTATGTGAACTTAAAATGCCAATTTCTTCAACATAAATTAAACCCCTCAAAAAAAGTTGGGAAACTCAAGTTTCATCGATCATATCTCTCGTATTTTTTAATAAGATACTCGAAATCGGTGTCACAATAAAGCCTCATTATATACCTTTCAAAC
>JBAMJV010011530.1:0-38635 GCA_037951105.1 Echinarachnius parma | reverse complement strand
AACGACTAAATTTAATGGAACTTTTGTGAAACTGGTCGACAATAGACGAAATTGAAATTGGCATTGGCTCATTCTCGGCTTCTCGGGACGAAATTGAAGTACACATTTATAAAAAAAATTGAATGAAAAAAGTGTTAAAATGGACGAGAAAACCTATATTAAAAATATTCACCATTATATGTTCGTTCGTTTTCTTTAGGTAAAGTTGGAGATTGGAAGAATCATTTCACAGCCGAACAGACTGAGCGATTCGACAAACTCTACAAGGACAAAATTGCCGGATCTGGGCTGGAATTTGGAGACTGAAAGGGCGAAAAACAAATATAATGCAACAAACAAACAAAAGTGCACGATAATACTCTGAAACAAGGATCAGCCGTTAAACAAAGATCGGGGGGAGGGTGGGGGACGGGTCTCATGCAAAATTATCTCGCCACACAGCATAATACAGTCAGAATGCAACTCAGCCCGATTCCACTGTATTCATTCAGATCGTATTCATAGATTTGCGACCCGCACGCACCAATGAGCAATGCAGAGGGGTATTATTTTAAGCTTTATGGAACCTTAACATAGTCTTTAATGAATGAATGTTGTATCAAATTTTAGAGGAAGAATCAAATTGTATGTCTATAATAATTAATCAAGTATTAAATCAAATTTTACCAGTGAAATTTCTTGTCAAATATCACGAAAAAATAATAAGTTCAGAGGTAAAAAATAACAGTTTATGCTTCTTGCGTCTAATTGATTTTATAATCATTGTAAAGCATGTTTTATACTCTTTCAGGATATGTAGGTTTTTATTTTGTTGCGTTGGATAATCGGGTCAGGAGCCAAGAAAATACCACTCAGGTACAAATTAAGAACAACTAAAATGCGAACGAGCATTCCCATTGGATGGTACGAAGGGGTGTGTTTGAAGTGGGCCAGTGATTGGCCTCATTCAAATAACGCAATACCAGGCTCCCCCCGGAACAACGCACTGTGCGGGGAAAGAGAAATTCTCTCTCTCCCTCTCTCTTCATCGCGGGACGTGCAGAATCTGCGTGATGCTGATTCAACCAATCAACGGGCTGGATTGCCGCTGAAAGCCAACAATATGATATTTTATTTTGTCCTTTGCTGGTCTTTGTTGGCTCCTGACCCGATTACGAAATAAACGGCTTCAAAATTGACATATTTATAAAGTGTATTAAATTACCTTTCATATGGTATAAATATGAAGGAGACGCAAGCACATTTTGTAAGTTTTTAAGCCAAATGAAAAAGAACTTTCAAAATGGAATTTTGTCAAGTTATTACACTTGATTTTCATCTTTTTGTCGTTGTTAAATTAAAAATATAATTATATAGAGGCAAAGAATGAATAATTTTCTACAATGTCATATATCACATTGTACAATAGGTTATTGCAAACGGAAGTTACAGCATTTTTTAAATGATGTGTCTCCAGCCGAGTACTATTCGGGAGAGAAAGTTCGATCGGTGGAATCTGAAAGGAACGAGCGTTTTAGCCTCATTAAAACATGCAGTGCTCTATGACTGAATAGTTCAAGTGATGTTGTGCATATGAACTTAAAGTGCATTATTTATTAATGGTTTCGAAATTTATAATGATCAATAATTTGTGTACGATATTTAAACAAAGGCTGGATTCAGAATCTAGAATTTTGAAACTGGAGTAGCGAAATACAATGTAATGTAAGATTATGTAACTAAAACATGGTATACAATGATACCCAGAAGCGAGGATCAGGCACGAAGTTGGAAAGGACCGAGGGCCAGTCGCATGCAACATGTACTCTCGACACACCAAAGATTTATGGTTTAAAATTCATGAAATCTCTTTGATAATTAGAAAATATATATGATTTGAATCAACATTTTATGCATTTCAACATAACTTTTACAAAAATGTTTCAAGACACTAATGGCTTTCCATAATATTTAAGACCATCTTAGTGCTAAGATCAACTTAGGATCTTTGTGAAACACAAAGGTATTCAATTCCATATTTAAGTATTTAAGTATTTAAGTATTTAAGTATTCAATTCCATACTTAAGTACGTAATTGAGATTTTGATTAATTCATCAACTGAAAATCTCACAAAAATGCTGATGTCATGTCTTCAAATATTACATTTATATTTTGATTTACTGAAGTATAAGTCAAAAGGTCGAGTTCTTAGCCTAAAAATGCAAAGTAAATTTCTTACGTAATTTACGTATTGAATTGAATTGAATACCAACCAGCCCTGGTTGTATAACGAGGTTCCACTGTACCTTTGAAAGCAAACATGATTATTATATTTTTTTGTATAGTTATATATGTACCTTCTTGTCATCACTTACCCTCGCGTTATATAGCAGTTGTTAAAGTGATACCTGTAAAGTGTCAGATATTGCACAAAATGACTTTTGAGACTTCAATCCTATATCAATATCATTGTAAAATACAATTTAAAGATTTGTGAAAGTTGGAAAGAAAACGAACACTGTTTACCTAGTGAAAAAAACGAATATTGAGTTCATATTTTATCACCGAATACTGATGGTCTGCCATACATTTGTCGCAGTAATGAATGATCCGTTTGAGATATTCGCACCCGTGTATGTTTACACACGTAGTACAGAATTCATGGAATTTCATGAAAGTTCAATCTCCGGAATGTTCTCACGGTGCTGCATGCGGACGTTCTCAGCTAGGACAATTGTACTTTTTATCAAAAGCGTTAATCAACGTGATTGAAATAAAATATTTAAATGATAATTATCTTCATACTAAAGGGACATTTGAAAAAATCAAACCCTATTTTATTCTTCTTTTACCATAAGCTAAACAACACGGTAGAAGAGAAACGAGGAAGCTCCAAGTAATTTTCGTGGATTTGGACACTTTACAGGTATGACTTTAAAGTAATACAAAATATGCATTTTCGAATAAATTTTTTTCGCGAGGAATTTTATTTAGACATTCAAACATGATTATTATATTTTTTTGTATAGTTATAAATTATGTACATACTTGTCATCATTTACCCTCGCCTTACGTAGCAGTTGTTAAAGGGAAAGTTGAGTATTGGTGAAACTTTAGTAACCAAAACCTGCATCATTACGGTAAAAACTAATAGTTATATAACTCCACCATGCTCGAAAAGTATACACAATTACAAACGACAATAAGGTAAAACCCTGTTATCATTAAAAAAAAGAGCCGTTACAATTATCAAAAGGGTGCTCTCTAAAAACGCATTGGTTTTAGCCATTTTTCATACAAAATTGTGCATTTGATGTTTTGTTAAAATAATTATTCAATAGAGATATCATCAACAACTATTTAAAAACCTATTTAGATTTTTTTCAAAGTAGTCTATAAGCATTTTTTGTATTTTTCTAAAAAGTCAAAATGTCCCCCGGCCGGTAGACTTATGAATTAAATATCTTGAAATCAAATTGTTCAACTATGAGAGCATTTGAAAGGGAATGATTCTCATTTTACATGTTTTTATTAAAGGAACTTTTAAATGGAGTTAAAACCAACCAATTTAGTGTCAAGGGGCATTTCGGGAAGTACCAATACTCAAGTGTACCTTTAAACTAATACAAATTATACATTTTTCGAATTACATGTATTATTTTTTTCGCGAGGAATTTTATTCAGACATAAATACCTTCAAAACCACCAGTATGTTGTACAAATTAGCAAAACATTAACAAAATATACATGTCATAATGATATGTACCAGTGAGTCATTAATGCATTCATAATGTAATAACTATTTTAAAAATTGTAAAATTTAATGTTGATATAAGATATAAAGCACTGGTAATCACATTTTGGGATGGAAATTCAACGATTCAAAATTAGTAATGTATTTATGTTTTAAACCAGGTCAAACTAGGATCGTGTATGATTAGGAAATGAGAGTAAAAATGACTGTAATTCTACTGACATCACAATTAAAACTCTATAATATAGGTTTTCTCGTCCATTCTTACACTTTTGTCATTCAATTTTATAAATTTATACTTCAATTTCGTCCCAAGAATATGCCAATGCCAACTTCAATTTCGTCTATTGTCGACCAATTTCATAAAAACTCCATTCAATTTAGTCACTTGTCACACATTATCGTCCAGTACAATTCAAATCCGTCAGTTACGGTGTGTTCAGCAATATATGTCACCGACGAATTCGAATTATAATCGACGAAAATGCGTGACGAACGACTATTAAATTGAATGGACTTTTTGTGAAATTGGTCGACAATAGACGAAATCGAAGTACACATTTATAAAAATTGAACGGCAAAAGTGTTAAAATGGACGGGAAAACCTATATTAAAATATATAATTAGATAATGTATACATTATTTACACTAGCTTATTCTAAAAAGTACGACCAAGAGAATGCCAACTGATCCTAATCCATGGGCGTCGATACTTACGTAATACCTATTCATCAGGGGGGGGGGGATGAATGAATAGATCATCCCCCCCTGATGAATGGGTATCAATGACGGATCGACGCCCATGTCCTAATCAGATAATATCTACTGAAAAGTTTAGCAAATTTATGATTAAAAGGATCTAGTAACTTTGTCTGAATCATACAAAAAAAACGTCCTAGTAATAGCCCGGTCACATATCAACGAATTGCGCAAACGGATGTCAAACGGAGAGCTAAATTTTCCATCCGTTCTATACGTTTCTTGTCCGTTCCTTGTCCGGTGATGTACGTTGTTCTATGTTTTGTACATGAAGCAATGGAGACGACTTTCATCACCGGATAATTTAATTTCGCAAATTGTCTATTCGTTGAGCATGCGTTTCCGATATACGTTGATATCTGACCGGGCCATTACTATAGTGGTTCTTTCATGACTGTTTGATTTCTTCTTACAAATAGAAATATAAAACAAGCCTTGTTTTTTTTTTCTTTCTTTGAATGAGGTATGAATTATATAATTTAGAAAAGAAAATCCCGGGAAACTGTGTAAAAAATGGGGACGAACTTATAGCAACGTGTTAGCAAAATAATAGATATTTGCATTTTAGCTCATTACTCGGCCATATGAAAGTCATTGATTATGTAATTTTCAAACATTAAAGGGGTAGTACAGTTTTGGTAAGGCTGAACTTTAGTAACCAAAACCTGCACAGTAACATTATAAAACTAATAGTTATAACTCCACCATGCTCGAAAGGTATAACAAATTACAAACGACTAAGTAAAAAGCCCGTTATCATTAAAAAAGAGCCATTAAAACACAAGAGGGCGCTCTCTAAAAAGGCATTGGTTTCAACCATTTTTCATACAAGTTAATGCATGTGATTTTTTTATTGAAATAATGATTAAATAGAGAGATCATCAACAACTATTCAAAAAACGCTTTTGAAAATTTTTGAAAAAGTGCAAGCATTTTTTTTTTTTTTTTGAAAACTCATCTAATTATTTGTGCCCCAAATAATTATAAGATCAAATATAATTATTGATATTTCAGCCGTTTCTGGGGCGATTTTGACCAAATAAAGTTTATTCTGCCATTAAAATTGCATGTTCTCTCAAATTCGACACTCAGTTTTCCATTACCTCACACAAAAATTGTGATGTGCAGCGCCCTCTCTACCAAAACTGAACTACCCCTTTAATCAGTGGACCTGTCGTATCACATTTGTATTAACCCATTGTCAGGTTGTGCATATTATGTCACCAAACAATTAGACCACTTTAACATGTTTAACGGGGAAATATCTCCTTATTCAAATATGAATGATATCCCAGAGCCACGCATTCTTTCCCTGTAGAGTTCGTCAAATATCTCGTTCTGTTCCACCGTGAAGGAGTTCTTCCAGTCTCCAACTTTTCCTAAAAAGAATGCAAACATACATACAAATTAGAACTAATATGAATATTTAAATAATATTTATATATGATAGTCTTGAGCCACGCGTCCTTTCCCTGTAGAGCTCATCGAATATCTCGTTCTCTTCCGCCGTGAAGGAGTTCTTCCAGTCACCGACTTTTCCTATGAAAGGAATACAAACAAGACAAACAAACACGGGAATTAGAACAAATATCTGAATACTAAATAAAAGCCATTCATGATATATTTTTAAAACTGGATTCCAGTCCTGAGCTTCGAGTCCTTTCCCTGTAGAGCTCGTCGTATAGCTCGTTCTCTTCCGCCGTGAAGGAGTTCTTCCAGTCTCCAACTTTTCCTTTGACAGGAATACAAACAAGACAAACAAACAAGTGAATTAGAACAAATATATGTAAGATATGATAGTAATAATATGTTTAAACGATGAGCCACGCTTCCTTTCCCTGTAGAGCTCGTCGAATATCTTGTTCTGTTCCACCGTGAAGAGTTCTTCCAGTCTCCAACTTTTCCTATGAAAGGAATACAAACAAGACAAACAAACACGTGAATTAGAACAAATGTAAGATATGATAATAATAATATGTTTAAACAATAGTCCTGAGCTACGAGTCCTTTCCCTGTTGAGCTCTTCGAATATCTCGTTCTGTTCCACCGTGAAGGAGTTCTTCCAGTCTCCAACTTTTCCTATGAAAGGAATACAAACAAGACAAACAAACACGTGAATTAGAACAAATGTAAGATATGATAATAATAATATGTTTAAACAATAGTCCTGAGCTACGAGTCCTTTCCCTGTTGAGCTCTTCGAATATCTCGTTCTGTTCCACCGTGAAGGAGTTCTTCCAGTCTCCAACTTTTCCTATGAAAGGAATACAAACAAGACAAACAAACACGTGAATTAGAACAAATGTAAGATATGATAATAATAATATGTTTAAACAATAGTCCTGAGCTACGAGTCCTTTCCCTGCAGAGCTCGTCGAATATCTCGTTCTGTTCCACCGTGAACGAGTTCTTCCAGTCTCCAACTTTTCCTTTGACAGGAATACAAACAAGACAAACAAACAAACACGGGAATTATAACAAATGTAACATATTATGATAATAATTATGTTTAAACGATAGTACTGAGCCACGCATTCTTTCCCTACACAGCTCGTCAAATATCTCGTTCTGTTCCACCGTGAGGGAGTTTTTCCAGTCACCGACTTTTCCTATGAAAGGAATAAAAACAAACAAAACAAACGTGGGAATTAGAACAAATATCTGAATACTAAATAAAAGCCATTTATGATATGTTTTTAACTGGATGCCAGTCCTGAGCTGCCCGTCCTTTTCTCTTTAGAGCCCGACGAATATCTCGCTCTGCTCCTCAGTGAATGACTTCTTTCAGTCTCCAAATGCAGAAAGAGAAAGCGGTATAAATAAACGTTCAATAAAATATGACATCGCCAGATATCGTATTAATCTGTAAAGCTCGTAAAATATTGCGTTTTGGGGTCTTGGTGAAACAAAGCGTCATGGTGTTATTACAGGTGTTCGAACATTCATTGAATTAAGTTTTTTTAAATCAAATTAAATCAAACAAAGCACACCTTTTCTGAGGAAATATGTATGTTTGACGATTCTATACAAGTTTTACACGGAGTCTGGCTTAGCCAGTGGGTCGTTCTGATGGTCCTGTTCATGTAGTTAAATGGTCCCCACATCTCTTCAAATCAAATCATTTCAAATAAAATAAAATAAAATAAAAACAATTCAAAACAATTCAAATCAATACAAATAGAGGTGAAATTCTTCATTACCATTTCTGAGAAAAGATTTGTCCTGCTTGACGGCTGCATGGAAGGCCGATATCGTGACGAGATTGGACTTTCTTCATGCATTGCGTTAAAACTTAAAACGTCGTGTGTTTGGTCATCCCTCCAATTCAACATTAAATAAACATTACTGATAATTACTAGAATTTCATAACAATAACATACAGTAACTAACCTTTTCTGAGGAAGGATTTGTTCTTCTTGACGGCTGCATGGAAGGCCGGTATCGTGTCCGGGTTGGACTGCGGGTCTTTCTTCATGGCGTTGAAGGTCGAGTGGTTGGTCACTGTATCGATAGCTTCCTCGGACATGTTTCTGCCAAGGAAATCGCACACACGTACGATGCTGCCGCGGAGATCCTTTACAGAAGACAAGAAAGAATAATTTCAAAATGAGATAACACAAAGTTTGGGGACACATTCCTCACTTTAAAAAAGAATATTTCTCGCTTGAAATACCGACTCTTCGGTCAAGAAAAGTCGAGTGTTCGGTCACGGTGTCGATAGCTTCCTCCGAGAGGTCTCAGCCAAGGAAATCGCACACACTTTATACAATGTTGCCTATGAAAGACAACCACGAACATATAATTACTAGCTTAGATAAGATGCATTTTGGCGAGAAATGATTAGCTTGTAAGCACGATTGTGATTTTTTTTTATGACGGAAGATAAATGTGGAAAATCGAATGATGTTCGATGATAGGTATTGTTCCTAGTACTAATATAATGATGTTAAGAAAGTTCCAAATAAGTTTCGAGGATTTTGACATATGGGTACCGTACTAGATTCCTTTAATATTAAATTACTTACTCGTTGCATCTCTTCGTATGTGATGAAGAAGACGTTGGGTTCGTGTCTCTTCCCCCACCAGTACAGGACGTTATCAAACCACGAGCCACGAGGAACTGTGGATACAAAATAGGAAAATAAAAATAAAATAAAAATGACATCTGTAAATGAAGTGGCGCTCGCCAAAAACAGTTTCACATTTGATCATAAAATCGATGGGACAACTCAATGCCCTGAATTGTTATCAGTGGCTCATAATTCAGTCCAGGATCAGAAGTATACAAATTTCTGGTACCCGGTTATCCCGTTCGCACACTGGAATTGAATGTTTTCACGTGCTACTGAATGTGCTACTGAATGCAAATCCCTGTATTAAAGGGATCTTGTAAAATGTGCAAAATGTGATGAATGTTTGATAAAATCTGTATTGGTGTGATTTGATATGTCTGCTAATAAGTAATGTGTGCAAATATCACGTTAAATCAATGTCATATGACCGAGTGATGAGCGAAAATGCAAAGTGATAATGGCGTAATCATTGTACTGACTTTGTACAAAGTTATAACTTTCCAGTCTTGCCGGTGGATAATTTAAAAATCCGAACACTTCAATCGTAAATATCGTAAAGGGAATTTCGAAAAAACCACAAGCTGTTCCACGCTTATATTGGTAATACGTATACATTAATGTATGATGAGTAAGTTTTGTGGATTTGGGAAATGCAGCGTTACTAGTCTGAGATCCCTTTAATAGCACTTTTATGAAGCGCCCAAGACAGTGACGCCATCTCATAAAAGTGATCCATTAATTTCATAAGAGTTTTCCAAAAGTGATATTTGAGACTTCAATTATATGCCAATATCAGTGTAAGATTTTTTTTTCTGAATGTGTGTTAATTTACTAAATTATCATACATCAGCCAGTACTGTAGAAAAGAACACTAATGACACATTTTATGTACGATATACTATACACTCGAAAAGGGTTCCTGGAACGCTGTTCATTCAATCATACATATCTTCATAGTTAGGGAATATGGAGACATTTGAACATATTAAAACCCATGTCATGCTTCCATTACCATAAGCTATAGTATATACAGAAGTGTGCAGAAAAAATATAAAAGCTCTTCGTGATTTGGGTTTAATTTCTCAAAGTCAATGGATCACTTTAAAGGGGTAGTTCAGTTTTGGTAAAGAGGGCGCTGCACGGAATAATTTTGTGTGAGATAATGAAAAACTGAGTGTAAACTTGGAAGAGCGTACAATTTTAATGACAGAATAAACTTTATTTGATCAAAATCGGTTCAGAAACGGCTGAAATATCAATAAATATATCCGATCGGAATAAATCTGGGCCCCAGATTTATTCGATGATTTTTTTTTTAATGTAAAAAATGCTTACACTTTTTCAAAAATGTTCAAAAGAAGTTTTTAAATAGATGTTGATGATCTCTCTAGTTAATCATTATTTCAACAAAACATTACATGCATAATTTTGTATGAAAAAGGGTTGAAACCAATGCCTTTGTTATAGAGGCGCCCTGTTGTGTTTTAATGGTTCTTTTTGAATGATAACAGGCTTTTTACTTAGTCGTTTGTAATTTTATATACCTTTCGAGCATGGTGGAGTTATAAAATTAGTTTGTAATGTTATTGTGCAGGTTTTGGTTACTAAAGCTCAGCTTTACCAGAACTGTACTACCCCTTTAAACTTACTGGAATCGTTGCAGAAATCTCTGAAGAAGTCGCTCCACTGTCGGTACTGGGGCAGGTTTGCAGATACGTTACAGAAATGGAAGTACGACACGGCGGCATCCTTGGGGTTTCTTGCTACGTAGATTATCTAATACAATTAATGGACAACACATCATTGATTATACAGTCATGTTAGGTTGGATTGAATTATATACGGTACTACATTGTTGTATTAATAATAATAATGATGATACAAATAATATATACTCCGCAAAAAAAGAAACTGGACACTTGTATAAGTTGAAATATTTCATATTAATGTACGATCAAGTGTACATGATCATATATCAAATTAAAGGGAATTTAGTCCTCTACATGCAGGGTATAACTTAAAGGTGTAATCGTTCATGCATGAAATGCCATCGTCAATTAACACTAGCAAAGTCTGTTTTCAAAAATAGCAAAACAATGGAGGACCATACCATTCGACTGAAATGATAGTAAGCGTTTCACTTAAAACAAGATGAGCGGGGCAAGTAAATTATGACATTATTCAACTTTATTGTTATGAACAAACTCTGGAAATACAAATTTGTCAATAAAACAGGGCCAGGTTATGAGAGCATTATCATACTGATCTGTATAATACAGGCATGAAGCTTGTCTATTTCATGTGTCCCCTGCAATTTTAACCATAGTTACCTAGAGAAATGTCATGTTAAAGACTGCCCAAATGTTTGACCAAGGGTAACTTCAGGTTTTGAAGATCTTTGGACTACGGTATAATTCTTGACAAGAATTTATACCATTTTCATGCTGAAATAAGGGCACAAACTGTGATTTTGACTTATAAAGCTTTGCCATGGAATTCCCCATTTTGTTACTTTTGGATGAAAATAACACCTATAACGTTCACAATTTGTCTTCATTTATACTCTTTATTGAGATGAAGATAGAAAAGGTCACATTTGTAATGAAAAATTATGCCATCTTATGAATATAGCGTTTTAGATTATGATTATCAACATTTATATGGTTGAGTGGATGTTCCATTTTTGCTATTTTTGAAAACAGACCTTGGTGTGGTTAATTGACCGTGACAAGTCATGCATGAATGATTTCATCTGGATTTTATGCGAATATTGAAGAGGGTAATTTTATCTTTAATTTGATATACAATATCATATATTTTATCGTTAATGAATACGAAATATTTGGTCTCATACAAGTGTCCAGTTTCTTTTTTTGCGGAGTATATATTGTTTGTAAAGCGCATATTGCAATAGAAACTCGCTTCTCGCTTGTTAATGCCTCAGTCGCGGCGGCCGTGGGGTCTAAAATATCTACGGTCAATAGCAATTGTAGGGCCGCCGCAGCATTACCACGGTCACATACCGTAGCAGTCAAACAAATAAATGACAAGGGAAATATACGAGCATACAATTAACAACCACATGAAAGCGGACAAAAACAGATGAGTTTTCAACCTGGACTTAAAGGGTGTTGACAGGTGCAAAAAGTGATGAGTGGTTGATACAATGTATATTGTTGTTATCTGATATGTCCACTGGGTGTTGTGTGAAAGTTTCAAGTTAAATAGACTTCATATGGCCGAGTAATGAGCAAAAATGCAAAGTGATATTTCCTAACGCATTGCACCACTTTGTACACGGTTCTGACGATCCATTGGATAATTTGACATCTGAACACTTCAATCGTACATATCTTTTTAACGAAAGGGAAATTTGAAAAACCGAAACCTGTCCCATGCTTTTTTTGTTAATAAGAATACAACAAGGTATGAAGGAACCGCTAGAATTTCAATTGGATTTTGAGGATTTGGACAATGTTACTAAGTCCCTTTAAGAATATTAACATTATCAGAAGTATGCATATCGATGGGAAGATGGTTCCCAACGATACAAGCTCAAATGCGTATTTTCAGCTCGATATCAACAGCCAATGACAAATGATATGATACAAATTCAGCTGGAGAGGGATCACGATGAAACCTTAAACATTAACTAGCATATGGGCCCCATGCTAGAAGCGTCCACGTTCGCAGGGCTGGATAAGGTTTATCCTGAACTAATTCAATCACCACCTTCATCTACACCATTTAGCAATAAAGTTTATCTGTATTGCTTTGTTCCTACGACTACGAGAATAAAATGGCTTCCACTAATCATCGCCGGAAGCATGCGCCCTTTTCAGGACGGACGATGACAGTGATGTCCATCAATGCCGAAGGGTTTTCTTCAGCGAAAGGACAGCTGATTGGAAAACTCTGCCACGATAATGACTGTGATATCCTGTGTCTACAGGAGACGCACAGAGGCCAGCAACAGTTCAGGCCCAGAATTCCCGGAATGAAGCTTGCTGTGGAAAGGCCTCATGAGAGATATGGTAGTGCGATTTTCACCAAACATGACACAATCATCGACCAGACATCACTGAGAGTGACAACGTAGAGATCCTGTCAGTCAGCCTGGGGAAATTGTCTGTGACATCTATATACAAGCCGCCTGGCACAAGTTTTTCATTCAGAGAACCTGAGACCTTCAACTACCAGCAGATCAATGTTGTTATTGGAGACTTCAACAGCCATAGCACCAGTTGGGGTTACAGTGAAACAAATGATGATGGTACTCTGGTAGAGGAGTGGGCCGAAGCACACCAACTCAACCTAATCCACGATGCAAAACTCCCTCCTTCCTTCAACAGCGGCCGCTGGAGAAGGGGATACAATCCAGACCTGGCCTTCACCAGTGAGCGCATATCTGCCCTCAGCAAGAATAATGTGCTAGATCCTATACCCCATTCACAACACAGGCCAATCGTAATCGATATCTCTGCTGCTGTGGTGCCCCAGAAAGTTCCCCTTAGACGACGCTTTAACTTTCGCAAAGCCAATTGGAAGGATTTCACCAATGACCTCGATGAAGCCTTGGCTGATCTTGACCCTACCCCAGCCAACTACGAGAAATTTATCAAACTGACACAGGACATATCCAAGAAGCACATCCCCCGAGGATGCAGGGAATATTACGTCCCTGGAATCTCTGCAGATAGCGAAGCCCTCTATGATGGAGGATCCCTTCTCAGATGACACCATGAATGCAGGAGAGATGCTGACGGCAGCCATTGCCGAAGAGCGAAGGAAATCCTGGCAAGAACTCATCGAAGATGTAGATATGACACACAACAGCAAGAAAGCTTGGTCAACTATCAAAAAGATCAACAACGACCCCAAACAAGCAAAAGTGCACTCCAACGTCACTGCTAACCAGGTTGCTCACCAGCTTCTGTTGAATGGCAAAACGCAACATAAACTCCAGCAAAAAGAACATCCTCCATGGAACCAGTCTGATGAAGAATCCAACTGGACCTTTACCCTGAAAGAACTCCAGACAGCAATCAACAGCCTTAAGAACGGTAAGGCAGCTGGTCTTGATGACATCCGGACTGAGCAGATTAAGCATTTCGGACAGGTTGCTCTACTATGGCTTCTTACCCTGTATGACAATTGTGTACTCAAGTCCCAACTACCAAAGATCTGGAGGAAAGCCCGAGTAATCGCTATCCTCAAACCAGGCAAAGATCCACAAGCGGCCAAAGTTACAGACCAATCTCCCTACTATGCCATCTCTACAAGCTTTTTGAGCGCCTCATCTTGAACAGACTTGGCCCTATTACGGAACAGCATCTAATCCCTGAGCAGGCCGGCTTCCGTCCTGGGAGGTCATGCACAAGTCAGGTCCTCAACTTGACTCAGTTCATTGAAGATGGCTTTGAGAGGAATCAACCTACCGGCGTAGTGTTTGTAGACCTTACGGCTGCCTATGACACAGTGAACCATCGATTACTCCTCAATAAGCTGTACAGGATGACAAGTGACATCCATCTGACCAAACTCATCCAACTGCTACTAGGAAACAGACGTTTCTTTGTGGAGCTGAACGGAAAGCGCAGCAGGTGGAGGATACAGAAGAATGGACTCCCACAGGGCAGTGTTCTCGCTCCAGTCCTGTTCAACATCTACACGAATGACCAACCTGTCTCTCCAGGCACAAGGAGCTTCATCTATGCTGACGATCTCGGCATTGCCACCCAGAACAGCGATACCAATGAGATATAGAGCACCCTAACATCAGCCCTAGACAACCTGAGACTACTACAGAGACAACCAGCTGAAAGCAAACCCTACCAAGACCCAGGTCTGCTTATTCCATCTACGCAACCGCGAGGCTGGGAAGAAACTATCACTCACATGGAATGGTACCCCCCTCGACCACTGCGATCATCCAGTGTACCTTGGCGTTACCCTGGATCGAACACTTTCATTCAAGCAGCATATCGGAAAGGTGAGGGGGAAAGTGAGGACCAGGAACAACCTCCTCCGGAAACTGACAAACTCCTCTTGGGGTGCCAGTGCATCTACACTACGGGCAACAGCTCTTGCACTTTGTTATTCTGCTGCGGAGTATGCGTGCCCAGTCTGGGAAAGATCCTCGCACTCGAAGAAACTTGACCCAATTCTCAACGATAGCTGCAGAGCAATCTCTGGTTGCCTAAAGCCGACAAATGTAAGCAGCCTATATGTCCTGTCCGGCATTGCTCCACCCGATATACGCCGGTCAGTAGCCAGTAGCGTGGAGCGTCTAAGACAAAGTCAGGATAGCCGCCATCCATGTTATGACATCCAACCATCCCAGAGACGGCTCAAATCGAGGAAAAGCTTCCTACACTCTGTCCAACCGCTGACCGAATCCCCACAGGTGGCCAGACGTAGGCTTTGGGAGGATAGGCGCAGCAGTAACCGCCACCATGACAAGATACCTCTCCCTACTAAGGAGCAGTTACCCCCAGGACACAAGCAAGACTGGAAGACATGGAAGTCCCTCAACCGACTTCGCACAGGGATGGGTCGATGCAAAGTCAACATGAACAAGTGGGGATACACAGATGATGACAACATTAACTGCGACTGTGGCACATCACAAACCATGCAACACCTAGTGTCCTAACCTTGAGGAACAGTGTAGTCAAGAAGATCTGGTGGTTGCGAATGAGACAGCCCTGCGATGTGCAAAGTCATGGCCAAATATTTAATATTCTAGACTAGTAGTGTAGCGTAGTGTAGAGTAGTGTAGATGTAGGATACGAAAGAAGAAGAAGAACTAGCATATGTTCTGGAAATATACTTTTTAAATTTAATTACACTTGTTGTATACATATCAAAAGACATTTTGATTTCACACGCATATTGGATCTCCCGGACATCTGGTCAACTATCTCAACTAGACTGTGGCATAAGACCAAGACTACTTCAAATTGACTACAGTATATTCTATTTAAAGCGAATGTTACAAATAACACAGAACATGTTTTGGTACACTTTTCAAATGGTTGTGTTTTTCATAAACAATACGGAACCAACATGGCCTCAATTCTATTCACGCGTACGTTTGGAAACAATATAATCACGTTCATCCTATATACAAAATGTAGTCTTCGTCTGCAGACCCACGAACACATGCTTTAGTATATAGTGATGCGTTTTCCGATTATATAATTTTTCTGTAAACTTATTTTTCATTTTTTTTGGGTGGAATATGCTACTAAAAATGTTAGCTTTAATAAAATAATATTATTTGTGGGTGGTGGTACCCTTTCAATATCATGATGCAAAAAGTACATGTACCTTGGGTTTCTTTTCCTCTATCTGGGTTGGAAGGAATGGTTGCGGCAGCTGGGTCTTCAGAAGTCGGGGTGACGCCATCTTGTTCGCAATCTCGTACAACCCAGCGCCTATCTGTTGTCAAACAATAAACAGAGATGAATTGAATAGTGTAATGTCTCATGACTTTCTCTGCAAAGTTCATGTTCAATTCGTGATCAAATATTAGTCATTGCATAGCTTATAAATAGCTCATAAATTGACTTCTAGTCGGGTTGAAAGAAAGAAAAAAATTCGTTTAGTCGGTAGCCTGGACTACATCAGCCGTGGGGGGGGGGGGGGGGGGGGTGTTTCACAAAGATCCTCAGTTGTAGCCTTGGAATCAAATATATTAAAAAGCAAAAATGCAAGCATTTTAGATTTAGAGTTGTCATAAATTTTACATCAATAAATATGAAATCTCCTTGTTAATAGAAAATATTAATGATTTGAATCAACATTATTTGTATGCCTTTTAAATGAACTTTTAATTTTGTTTTCAAAGAGACTAACGGCTTTCCATAATTGTTAAGTCCAACTTAGAGTTAAGTTCAACTTATGATCTTTGTGAAACACCCCCGGGTCGCCAGTTTGGCGTCTTGTTTACCTTCTCCTACCGCCATGCTTCAAATGGCAATACACCAAAAGAAAACACGAACATATGATAGCAGATACCTCTTAAAAAACAACTAGTCAAAATGACCAGAAACCTATTCAGCCGGGCACCTGCACTATTTCTAGTCAAAATGATCCGGAAAATCTAGTCAAATACATTGATGTTCTAATTTTATATTGCCTTTGTATACAGAAAAATATATTGAAATTATACTCAATAACGTGAAAACGCTATTGAGTATAATTTTAGATTATTTTTCTGTATAAAAAGGCAATATTTAATTAAAACATCAATGTATTTGACTAGATTTTCCGGATCATTTTGACTAGAATAGTGCAGGTGCCCGGCTGAATAGGTTTCTGGTCATTTTGACTAGTTATTTTTTATCACCAGCTTTCCTTAAAGCCTTCCGCACACAGAGCCGATTCGACCCGATCCGACTGGTTTCAGTCACGCTAGAGTCCGTTTCGCTGAGTCGTAGTCGATTCAACATGTTGAATCGGGGTTGAATCGGCCTCGAATGATCTCCGACTGGCTCATGACTGGCTCAAACAGGAGTCCTGAGGCAACGTATATGGCTGTACCGACTGAAAACCAGCCGGATCAGGTCGAGTCGGCTCTGTGTGCGGAGGGCTTAAAGGGATCTAGTAACTTTGTTGACATGTGCAAAACGTGATGAATGGTTGATTCAATGAATATTGTCGTTATCTGATATGTCCACTGGGTATTGTGTGAAAATTCCAAGTTAAATGGACGTTATATATGGCCGAGTAATGAGCAAAGTGATGTTCAATAACTCATTGCACTGACGTTGTACACAGTTTCGACGATCCAGTGGATAGTTTAACATCTGAACACTTCAATCGTAAATATATCTTTAACGAAAGGGAAATTCAAAAAACCGAAACCTGTCCCATGCTTTTTTTTTGTAATACGAACACAACAAGATATGAGAGAACCGCTAGAATTCCAATTGGATTTTGAGGATTTGGACAATGTTACTAAGTCCTATTAACATGTTCTTCCATTTGTTTTCAAAACGTTCACAATAGGACATGTTTTAGCCGATTCCCTGATTAAGTGGTCTTCTATAGCTAAAGTTGAGTTTGAAGAAATTACGGTGGCCATATATCTGGTTGATCATCAGTCTGAATTACATCATCGATCTTCCAGACCACGTAATTTCGAACTAAATTCGATGTTAATATAATGTTGCGACGTTAAATCAACCAATTATGCAACTCATTACAAAGTGAAGCTATATGAAATGCGAACTATAGGCGCATTTATGTCATAAAACGGAACTTCCTAATAGGTTGATTTAGCGACGAAACATTAAAGCGGTAGTACAGTTTTGGTAAGGCTGAACTTTAGTAACCAAACCTGGACAGTAACATTATAAACTACTAGTTATAACTCCACCATGCTCGAAAGGTATACAAAATTACAAACGACTAAGTAAAAAGCCCGTTATCATTAAAAAAAGAGCCATTAAAACACAAGAGGGCGCTTTCTAAAAAGGCATTGTTTCAACCATTTTTCATACAAAATTATGCATGTGATGTTTTATTGAAACAATAATTAAAAAGAGAGATCATCAACAACTATTTAAAAAACGCTTTTGAAAATTTTTGAAAAAGTGCAAGCATTTTTTAAATTGTTCAATTTTTTTTTTTTTTTTTTTTTTTTAAATAAGATAAGATATATTTATTGATATTTCAGCCGTTTCTGGGTCGATTTTGGCCAAATAAAGTTTAGTCTGCCATTAAAATTGCATGTTCTCTCAAATTTGACACTCAGTTTTTCATAACCTCACAAAAAAATTGTGATGTGCAGAGCCCTCTCTACCAAAACTAAACTACCCCTTTAACATCTGTATGTTGTTTTGTTTTATCGAGTTCTGTAGTACATCGTGTAAGAATTTGGGAATTACGTCATGTCATTATTACACGGGGGGGGGGGGGGGGGCATGCATTATGAGAACGTTGATATTTAAGCGAATATCTCCTCTTCTTTAGGGGAAACTAATCGCCTATTTGGGCGGATGTTATATTTGGATTAAGACTTTTGCTTTCGAAAAAAATAAACCCGTATATTTATGCTATCATGGTTTACACGATAATGAATATGTATTGCTTAGCGGAAACGTCATTGTGTGGTCGTGTCATATAATCTAATATTTAAAAACAAATTGTTTGAACATTTTAAATGTGGGGGTGTTGCTTTTCAGCGAGGGATACTACCATATTGATATTTGAATGATGGTCGCATTTGAATAATGCTGGTCCTAACGTCCTTAATTTGAAATAATAGTTATACGAGTATATCTTGTTTGTTTGTTTTTTTATTTTCAAAGCTCCTGTATCTACACGATAAAGAAGTTCATGGTGTTATATGAAAGGGGTGGAATAAGTAAATAGTTATAGTTATGATTTTTGTTAGCACTATTTTGTTTATTATTCCATAATGCCAACGGTGGTTTTACTGATCCAGACAATCATTTTCTTCATGAAATTCTGAAAGTATTAATGCAGTCATACTTATATTAAATTAAATGTGTATGTGACTCGTGACCCTATATCGACGTAGCACATAATGAATTTAGTGCCATATGACGTGCAGAGCGGGGAGTGGAGTGAGTGCACAATAAAGTGCGGAAGTGTATACCAATGGGCGAGTTGAATAATAATATTAGATGCAGGTCCCTCTGGGAGAACAGAGAAAGGAGCACTGAAGAGGCTAACCTGGATAAATAATAATTTGTAATAAATAAAATTAAAAAATAATAATAATACCAAAAGAAATGAATAAAATAATAATGATAATAATAAAAAAAAATATTATAAAATAATATGATAATAATAATACAACAAATTGAATTACACAAAAAAAAAAAAAAAATTATGTTTCTATAATAAAACCAATGCGTGGGGCATGAAGGTGGTGTCATTGCAGTTGACGAGATGTTGTTTGTCTTTAGCTTGTGATCCTGTGAGGTCATAGATACCGTATATTTCGGAGTTCAACCCTCAATAACCCTTTGAACCCTCGTAAAATAAAGTCAGATAACTAACTATTCAAAGTTACATAATATGTCAAAAAACAAAATAGATTTCCATTCTGTCTCCCTCGATATAATCTTTCTTACAGAAACCAAACAAACAAATAAAATAAAAACAAGCACACAAAAACAAAGAAACGTACCAACAAAGAAAGAAACAGACAAACAGACATGACATTTCACATTATTAACATCCATGCCCTGCATGCGGCATCTCGAGAAAGGGGACTCGCCTTCCACGATCACTCCTTTTCTGTCCCTATATCAATAATATACTAATATGCAATAATACACAGACATACTAACGGATAAGCAAACAAACAAATAAACATGTGATCTCACATTATTAACGTCCATGCTCTGCGGCATCTCTAGGAGGGGACCCGCTTGAACAGGTGCTTCTCCCTCACTTGCTCGACGTTACCCCCCGCGAAGATCAGGGTCAGGATGTTCTGCATCCACGTGGTGCCTGCAATGGTTAAATAAATAATTAGTAATGCAACAATAACGACAACAATGATGATGATGATGATGATGAGGATGATGAGGATGATGAGGATGATGAGGATGATGAGGATGATGAGGATGATTGAGGATGATAGGATGATGAGGATGATGATGATGATTGATGATGATGATGATGATGATGATGATGATGATGATGATGATGATGATGATGATGATGATGATGATGATGATGATCCACATCACTTGTATGGCGCCATTTATCTATTCCAAGCATTTTTCAATGCAACAATAACGACAACAATGATGATGATGATGATGATGATGATGATGATGATGATGAGAAGGAGGAGGATAATGATGATGTGATGTTGATGATGATGATGATCCACAGCACTTGGCGCCATTTATGTATTTCAAACATTTAAAGGCTCCCGTTCTTCCATTAATTAACCTTTGGACTGTTCATTTTCCCGAAAAGAAGGAATTTGAGGCCCGCATTAAAAAATGAGCAAGGCATTATGCCGCCAATACAAAGTAGTAATAATAATGATGATGGCAATAACATTCATTCAAATAATGATATGATATTAATGATAAAGGTCGTAATGATGTAATAACTACTACTACTACTACTACTACTACTACTACTACTACTACTACTACTACTACTACTACTACTACTACTACTACTACTACTACTACTACTACTACTACCACTATACTACTACTACTACCACTATACTACTACTACTACTACTACTACTACTGCTACTGCTACTACTACTACTACTACTACTACTACTACTACTACTACTACTACTACTACTACTACTACTACTACTACTACTATACTACTACTACTATACTACTACTACTACTACTACTACTACTACTACTACTACTACTACTACTACTACTACTACTGCTACTACTACTACTACTACTACTACTACTACTACTACTACTACTACTACTACTACTACTACTATACTACTACTACTAATACTACTACTACTACTACTACTACTACTACTACTACTACTACTACTACTTCTACTACTACTACTACTACTACTACTACTACTACTACTACTACTACTACTACTACTACTACTACTACTACTATACTACTACTACTAATACTGCTACTACAGGTTCCCATATTGTAGGAAATGGGTTAACTTACCAGATTTTGGCCACGTGATCAGGTAGGTATCATCGCTCTTGACTTCAAAGTTCTTGAGGTCGTCGAGGTAGCTGCTGGGGAACAACTTAGGCATGATCCAGCCATCGATCTCGTAGCAAGACTCCTTCGCGAAGTCGGGCAGGTTGTCGAATTTCGAGCTTCCTGAAAATACAGATTTGTAAATATTGAAATCTGTTTTGGCCAATGTATTCACTTGTCAATGAATTATTGACGGGAAAAAAAATGTTAACGCTTATTTTCACGATCTATGACTGACCGTTGGGCTCAACTTTGGCATGATCCAGCCATCGATCTCGTAGCACGACTCCTTCGCGAAGTCGGGCAGGTAGTCGAATTAGTCCAGTTCCCTGGATAAAGAGTTCATTATAAAGGTTTGCGGTTTTCTTTTCGAACCTAACACCCCCTATCCACAGGGTTGGAGATTGTTGGGCGACCGTTGAGGGATCTAAACTTGGCCCGGTCTCGCAACGATCCTTCAATGAGCGCCCAACGATCGTTCAATGAGTGACCATCAGTCGCCAAGATCTCTCGATGATCTTTAGTGATCTTCACGGTCCCCACGGTCTCATCAAAGTTTTGACTCGGTCCAAACAGTCTCTCAACGATCCCAAAGTAAAGTGATCTCTCAACGAACGCCCAAGAAGCGCTCAACGATCTCATCGGTCTCCCAATGATCTCTCAGCAATCTTTCAATGAACGACAACATTTTGTCCACCCTGAAGGTAGAGATGGCTGAGAGATCAGTGAGGGATCGCTGAGCGTTCGATGCAAGGCCATTGAAAAGACTGCGGCGGAGACTGTTGCTTAAAGATCTCTCCATCGATCGCCTAGAAAGTTGCAGAAAATTTAATCGAGGATCACGCAGCGAGTGCACAAGGATCTCTCCGAACATTTCCACAGAAACGGCTTTTTCGAGGCTTTTATTATTATTATTATTATTATTATTTACTTATTATTATTTATTCGACCAAAAAGCATAATACAATGTAAAATACAACACAATTATTAACATATATGCACATAATACAACAATACAGTTACAAAAAGAAAATAGACAAAAGAAAATAGTGAGGAGCAGTATGTGGGCCAGGGTTCACAAAAGTAAAGTACATCACTGTTGCCCTAGGGCATGTGAACCCTCACACACTGGCTCCAGAAAATGCAGCATTACGGAACATAAATAACAATAATTTTATACGAAGATGGTTTAAAAATTATCTATCAACGTCAAAATATAGCTAAATTATCTTAACCACATTGAAATAGAGAATAAATTGATGAAATGATTCTATCAATTAATGTGGCTCATATTTATATGGATATAAGGAAAATATATTATGTATAAGTTATACAAAGAAAACATGCATTGCTATACATGTTTCACGGTAATAAAGGCATTCCATTGGACATTAGTATTACCGCTCCATCGACTATTTATGATAAGACCCAGACGTGTAAAATGGTAAGGAACAATACTAAAGCGAAGTTTAAATAATTGCAACTTCATGACCTTGGTAGTCAAATGAGCCTATTGAACAGAGAGGATAGACGACTTTAAAAGGAAAAGGAATGTAGGGAAATGTGAAAGAATGGCAGCATCTTTGACACTAGATGGCAGACTGTTCCAGACTCTAGGCAAACGACGTGATGGCGAACATAAAAGAGATTGTGTTCTGGAAGTTAGATGCTGAAACGTCAAACTGTCAGGGTGTCGAGGATTCACAATAATGTTTCCAGAGAGCATTGAACAATCACATACACCAGAGAGACATTTGAAAGAAAAGAAACAAATGAGATAGTCTCTCCTTGATGACAATGTAAACCAATTGAGGGCTTTGAGTCTATCAGCATAGGCCATCTCACCCCTCACCCTTTTAAGTGCTATGCGCGTAGCTGTCCGTTGAACGTTGAGAGTCCGGGCCAAATTTTGATCGCTCAATGGTCGCCCAACGAAATTGGTGCTGTGGAAATGGGCCTTAACCAGTTTTAACATATCATTGACGGTATATAGCATTCCATTAGATCGTGAACCTGTTTACGATCTTACTTCGGCCCAATCTATAGGGGGGGGGGGGGGGGGGGGGGGTGTTTCACAAAGATCCTAAGTTGAACTTAACTCTAAGTTGGACTTAAACATTATGGGAAGACATTCGTAGCCTTGGAATAAAATATATTAAAAAGCAAAAAATTCAAGTATTTTAGACTTTCATAACTTTTACATCAAAGACATGAAACCCCCTTGATACTAGAAAATATCAATAATTTGAATCAACATTGTATGCCTTTTAAAATAAATTGTACAACATTTTTCCAAAGAAACTATCGGCTTTCCATAATTTCTAAGTAAAACTTAAGATCTTTGTGAAACACCCCCCTGGGCATAATCTAGCCGTCCATCTCGCAGCATGTTACAGTTCCTGAGGTTCTAAGAAAAAAAGTTTCCTATTAATATTTGACGTTTTTGCTTATACTGTATACATTATGATATTGATATTGATTATTTGTTTTTATCTTATCGAATGCTATTCCATAAAAGCTGAATTAGTGAAGAGCAATGTATATATATGTTCTTGATATGTAATGTTTCTTTAGGGTTTATGAATTGAACATTATTTTTATGTTTTGCATGTATAAGCGGGCCCTGTCAATAAGCATTTGCCTCCTTTGGGCCCGAATCATTCATAATTTTGTAACATAATTTTTGTTATGCTAATGTATAATTATATTTTTAACTTGTATATATTGTACATATTGTTTATGCTTGATTGAATAAACTGGAAACAATGTGACACGACTCCAAGTTTGAAAAATATGTATAAAGTTGTAGTTTTATCCCTATTTTTAAAAAGCAAATTAAGCAAGACGAGGAACAGAAATCAAAAAGAGACAATCAGATGAAAATCAGCAACAACAAACACGAAAATGATTAATTAAAATACAACTTCAATACAATACCTGGCATGATGCAAATGTTTGCGTCGCAAATGCAGATACCGAAGAACTGCAGCCGCTTGAGGGATAAAGAAGACACTTAAAATCGTTTAACAAAACTTAAGATTTGGATCCTAGAAGATTCCTCATCAGTGGCAAAATCAATTCTTTAGTTGAAATGGTTGTTTTAAAAACATGAATCCTAATTTTCTGTTTTAAATGACGCAACAACGGGTTTCCTGTGTTTTTATCTCCCGATTTTCTAATTCCAGGCTTTTCTGTCGTCCGGAGAAAGTTTGAAAACCGTGAAAGCATTGGCATAACTTTTTTGAATATGAAATTCCAGGGGAAACACACCTACATTATAAATACTTGTGACATGACAAAGTGAAGCAAGTGCCAGCAACTTTTATTTTATTTCTTTGGGATGAAACCAGCTACATTTTGAACACGCCCCATCCAAAATTAAAGAGATTTTGACAATGTCCGGAAAATGTTCGTCGCTTAGTACGATTTTGTTTGCTTGAATTATATTATTGGAAATACCTTAAAAGGATCTACTGTAGTAACATTGTCCAAATCCTCAACATCCAATTGGAATTCTAGCGGTTCCCTCATACCTTGTTTTATTCGTATTAACAATAGAAGCATGGGACAGGTTTCGGTTGGTCGAATTTCCCTTTCGTTAACAAGATTATTTACGATTCAGATGTTAAGCTATCATCTGGATCTATCAAAGGCCACCAGCAATAGGGCTCTGATGTAGGGTGTAGGGCCAACATGGCAAGATGGGGATATGCCCATAAAGGAGGTACCCTATGCGACTGCGGAGAGGCCCAGACAATGGACCACATCTTGGAGAACGGTGGAGTGGGCTGCACGGATGAGGACCTGACCCCCTGTGAACGAGACGGCCATCGCAGCAATCGAGCGATGGAAGGACTTCATTTATATGGAGACTTCAATCTTGAGCTGAGGAGACATGAACCTCAATGGTTGGAGCACCGGTCTAGTAATCTGGAGGTTTAGGGGTCAATTCCCGGGGAAGCCCAATTTGCCTTGCTAATTTTTCATCTATATCATACATTTTTGGTCAGTTTCCCTGGCATCTGAATGAACAAAAAGCTGGACTTGCTTACGATCCACAACTATTATTTATAACCAATTAGGTAAAGAAAAAGAAAGACGTATGCCAGCTTTAAGTGAAAACCATTCTGTCGTTTATATTCCTCGGCCGGAAGCTTTTTAATACAACCCCTCAAAGTTAATGGACAATTTAAACGAGTATACGAGACGATATTCCAGGTATGTTTCTTTCAAGGTTTAAAGTTATGTCGGCCCTACATTGTGTTAAGGGTAGTATATATGGTATAATACGCTCTTAAATTTCATTCCGTCCACTCCTCTTTCATTTCCCCCACAGTCATAAATATTACGAGTATTTTCAATGATGAAGAGTTCCGGGGCATTTTTTTTTTTTTTTTGGGGGGGGGGGGGGTATGTGACCTCTCCCACTGAATTGACAGATGAAATGGAAATAAAATAACACAAATAAAAGGGGATGATAAAGAAAATACTAAGCGTGTTGGCCAATAGGTAGTGTAACCACTCCGATCTCGCCCCTAATGAGTAATGAGCCCCACTCCCCCCATAAATAAGCCCCAACTTGGTATTTAATATTTCAGTGGTCGAGCCTTGTTTATGATATTGATGCCGCTTGGGTGTATAATGCTGGTATGATATTGAAATACACAATAAACAATTATGGGTGGCGCGCATATTTATATAGACAACAATAAAACAATAAAATGGCTTGATCCACAGTCTTCTAGACACATATTGCCAATGTCGTAATCTCTTATGGCGAATTTAATTTCCAAGGATATACTTAAATGGAATTAAGGACACGCATACCGATATATTATACACTATTTTAACGATACATTAGTTCTACATTTAATTTTAACATATCAACCATCTACAATCATTTCGTGTTGTAATTCAGGCTTTCTAATGATTAAATGTGACAGTGGGTTTAAACCAAGGGCGTCAGCAGCTTCTCAAAAGTGTGTGGGGGGGGGGGGGGACTTCGCGAGGGGAGCGGAGCGACCGAGCGGGGGAGGGTGCATGTGACCATCTCCCACTGTAGCTTTTGCATTTTTGGGGCTTGAAATTGTGCGATTTGGTTCATACCTGAGACCGAAATTTTAGTGCAAGCTATGGACAATACCAACAATGTGTGCTAGTCCATCCGGTAGCATTAACCAGGATATCTTCATTAGGTGCACTACTGAGAGGGCTCTTGTATTTTTTTCGCGAGGTGCACATGAATCATGTGAAAGAAGAAGTTTTGCTCTTTAAGGCCCAGTCACATATCACCGGATATCGTTAACGGACGCCCGACGGATAGAACATTTTCAAAGTCAAATTATCCGGTGGTGAATTTCCTCTCCATTGCTTCATGTACATAAAACATTCCAACGGATAGAAAAACGTACTTCGCCTGACAAGAAACGCATACGAACGGAGACGAACGGATTGAAAAATGTTACTCTCCGTCGGGCGTCCGTTTATGTTATCCAGTGATATGTGACCGGGCCTGTATGTATCCCGAATATCATCCCAGTCCAGTTTTCACCCGATAATTGTGATTTTTTTTTTAAAACATGGAAATTAAATGAATCTGCTATTTTGGGTTTACTGGTAACATGATTTTGAGTTAGGGGGGCATAAGGGGGGGGGGGGGGGGCACGGGGCACATGGCCGCAGTTCCCAAGAGAAGAGACGGTGTGGTGAGGGAAAAACCCTCTCGTTTCGATTAAACCATTAAAACAAATAATTATTGCATAATGTATGAGGGGGGGGGGGGGGGGGGGTTGGGCACGGGGCACATGGCTGCAGTTCCCAAGAGAAGAGACGGTGTGGTGAGGGCAAAATCCTTTCGTTTCAATTATTAAATCATTAAAACATCAGTGGAGGAGGACCCTTTTCTGCGTGTTTTTAAATTATTATGTTTTGCTTGTCAAGTGGAAAGGCGAGAAGGATAATAATTCGGGCAAAAGACTTCAGACCCAGGCCTGATTTTTAAAATGTGCCCATACGCCTTTCGGAAGGTGTGACTTGGACATGATAAAGAAGACCATCTACCTTGTCATCTGTCTGATCACAGTGCATATACTTTCAAAATATACAAGGTTTTTTTTTTCAATAACGGACTTTGCTAAAAATATGTCCTAGATACTAGAATGATGCTCATGTTTATGTTTTCGATGTTATTGAGAAATATTTTATTATAATATTTTGTTTAATGTGATGGTTAACATTATATAATATGTTATTCTAAAAGAGACGATTTCAGATTATACTGCTCATTTTCTTTTTTTGTGTGGAAATAAATACGATTTCAAAAAAAAGTTGCATTTTCTTTTCATGAGTAAATTTGTATTTACTATTCTATCATGACCGTTCTATGCTATGCGCCATGAATATTTGACCAGAATGCTGGTAGTGCCATAGTTAAACGGAACCAACAATCAAGGATATTTGTCTAATACAGTATATGAAAGAGAATAGTCTTTGCAGTCTACACCACCAAAGAGTTCAGTAAAATAGGTTTCCAGACAAATGTTATCACAATTTGAAAACTCATCATCATACAACATAATATGTGGGCATGGGTCTGCAGAAGAAGACAAGTTCTATTGTCTAGGAACTTAAAGGGGTGGTTACGTTTCTTTTGGCAATCGATCTAGTCTGACACTGTAGACCCATGAATGATATTTTCGTAGTAGTTATAATTTAACGATATTTTGGAGACACATAAATCTATGGTTGCTGGTTCTAAAAGTAATAACTTGTTTTGTATATCAAAGGATAATGTTGGGGTGTTCGGGGGGCGGGGGGCGGGGAGGCGGTTGGTGTTGGTTCCATTTAACACACACTTACATGCATGTACTGATACACACACTAACAAATCATTACAAATGCAAAATATACAAACGCGAAACACAAAAGAGAGAGTGGGGAAGTATCACACCAAAAAGCGGAAAAGGGGAGAGGGGTAAATATTTCAACTGAAGCTAACAAAAACAAGACAAGACAGGTCTCGGGTTCGAATCCCGTTGGAATCCCATTTCCTTTGCCTTCTTTTAATCACAATATATTTCTGGTCAGTTTCTCTATATGTTTGAATTAATTATTACAAAAAGCTGTATCGCTTCGGTGATCCCTCGCATATATCCCCAAGTTGATTTGTATCCTTCGGGTTTATGTCAGGTTTATAATAGCTTCTGACCATTCAGGCAATGAGAATTAAGGGGTTTCAGGGACGAGCACCGTCTAGGGTTTTATATAGCTCAGTCGGAAGAGCACCGGTCTAGCAATCCGGAGGTCTCCGGTTCGAATCCCGTTGGAATCCCATTTTCTTTGCCTTCTTTTAATCAAAAACAAGACAGATTACAATTGGTCAAACTGGATGTTTGTGTAGTGTAAGTTTTTAATTTCAAGCTACCGAAAGTGTAGCTTGATTCATATTGCAAGATGCGAACATGCATATGCAGGGTTCATTGATGAAATGTATGAGAGATCGAAACGGTAACAAATACATAAACGGATTAAGATTTAGATTTAGATTTGTTTGTAATGAAAAGCGCTCAGCTATATTACACAGATGATTCTTCATTCAACGTAGAATAAAATTGCAGTATGACATTCCATACAGTTCAAACAATAATTATGCAGGTAAAGGTTTAAGGTAATTTAAACATCAAAAACATTTTATGGATTAAACGAATATTTTTTCTTTTTTGACAGTAAGTCTAGATCATCGCCATCAGATATTACAAAAGAATTATTCTTCATTCAGCGTTAAATAAAAAGCTATATAAAATTCAATACAACTAACACAATAATGATTTGGGTACCTTATAATAAGACCCCTGTAATAGAATACAACATCAGCGTGATTCAGTTCAAATAAAATCTAAACTAGAATTAACATTATGGAAAGCCGTTAGTTGTTAGGTTTAATGATCGATTCTGTATAAATAAGACAAACCACTGTGTTTACAATCATCAATATTTTCTATTTAAAACAAAAATCATGCTCATGTAATACATTTCTAGAAAGTCTAAAAATATTTGCAAGTTAGATGTTTAAAGATTCCAAGGCTTCAGATGACCCGACACAAGTTTTAGTTCAACATTTAATGTTCGTGAAACTCCCTCAGGAATTATACGTGTAAAGACATACTGAAATGGTTTGGGTCTATAATTAAAGAGGTATATAGTACACCATACTAAAAACAAGTAAACAAAATGAATAAGAACACAGAGGAATGGAAGAAATGTATCTTTAAAGGCATCTAGTAACATTGTCCAAATCCTCAAAATCCAATTGGAACTTTAGCGGTTCCCTCATACCTTGTTGTATTCGTATTAACAATAAAAGCATGGGACAGATGTCGGTTTTTCAAATTTCCCTTTCGTTAAAAAGATATGTACGATTGAAGTGTTCAAATGTTACACTTTCCACTGGATAGTAATATAACCGTGTACAAAGTCAGTGCAATGAGTTATTGAATATATCACTTTGCATTTTTGCTCATTACTCGGCCTTATAACGTCCATTTAACTTGAAATTTTCGCACAATATCCAGTGGACATATCGAATAACAACAATATACATTGTATCAACCATTCCTTCTTGCACATGTCAACAGAGTTACTAGTGTGTAAGCATCAATATGGTACAATCGAGACAAAACATAATTTGAACCAATTTATTTCAAGTACTAATATGCAGCGTCATTTCAAAATGCATTATATTTAATCTCAACATGATCGAGTTACATAGAATGTAGGTTTCTGAGAATGTTCAATATATAAAGATATTGAATATGATCGAATATTATTGAGCATATAGCATATACTTAATTCTGAACTCAGCTTTCCACCCGAAACGAAGAATGCACTAATCTTAATTCTTTGATTCTGTATACGTGCTTTTATACGTATATAAGCATTAAATCAAATAATAAAATGTTTGTTTTATTGTGTATGATAATTTTGATTAGATTTTAATTGTTTTATTTCAAAAATGTTAACAAAATATTTGTCAATAAATAACGGTATCGTGTTCATTAAAATAGAAGAGAAAAATATTTTAAATACATAATGATAAAAGGAACCATTTATAAAATATTAATGTCCGGAAATGTGTATTTTACAATTTAGTTTTTATTCGAAAGTGTAGATGAACCAAACACCAAAGTTGGGGAGCAAACCTTGTTGTAACGAGGCCAAGCAATGGTGATCAATTTTAGGGAATTGTTTCTTATATAGTTTTCTTAAATAGTTACGTATTATAGTTGATTTAAGAATTCAACTGAACTGCTAATTTCTGGATTTTGGATTTTGTTGATTGGTCCGATGCAAATTCCTGATATTGATTGCAATTTGGATATATTCTAATCATAAGCATCAATATTATAATCAAGACATGCTAATTGAATAGTACTCTCCAGAAAAAAATTATAAGTCAAATATGAATGATAGTCCGGTGCCGCGCGTCCTTTCTCTGTACAGTTCGTCGAATAGCTCGTTCTCTGCCACTGTGAAGTAGTTCTTCCAATCCCCGACTTTTCCTATGATAAGTAAAAACAAAAAACATATAAATTGTAATTAATAATCATAATTATAGGCATCAATATATAATCCGAAGCTCTCCAGAAATGTCCGGTGCCGCGCGTCCTTTCTCGATACAGCTCTCTATACCACTGAGTAATAGTTCCTACAATCCCCGACTTGCCCTATGAACGGAATAAAAACAAACACACAGATTAGAACTGATATAAATTATAAATAATTGTAATTTATTATACTAGATGTATCTCTTGACATCAAATATGATGATTATTAGTAATTAGTTGATAATTCCTCTACCGTCCATTTGTCTGTCTGTGTTCTGCATGTAAATTTACCGAAACGTATATAGGATGCAGTAAACATAATTCATTATCTGGGTTTACGAATCTCTGCAATCTGACTGGCTGATAACCGTTCACCATTTTGTTTAAATCTATGGCTGAATAAGGCTAGTAAAGTTTTGTACAGCGGCCAGAAAGATAATGTATCAACATGATACTTTAAATTAAATAGAACTCAAACATATGGAAAACTGACAAGAAATAAATAAATTGATGAAAAACCAACATGCTCAGCTACAACTGTAGCTCAGTAGTTAGATCAACAGTCTGGCAATCCGGAGCCCTCGGGTTCGATTCCCAACAAGGCCCACCCTTTTTGCTAATTTCCATTTAAATCGAAGAGAATCCAAATAGATTAAATTAAATTAATTACCTTTTCTGAGGAAAGATCTGTTCTGTTTGACGGCTTCCTTGAAGACAGGCATTGTGTCCGGGTTGGACTGCGGGTCTTTCTTCATGGCGCTGAATGTCGAGTGTTCGGTCACTCTATCTATGGCTTCGTCCGACAAGTTTTTGCCCAGGAAATCGCACACCCGGACAACGCTACCACGGAGATCCTATAGAAGACAAAAACGAATATAAATAGAGTTACACATCGAGATAAACTCTCTTTTAGGGAGACATTTGTAAGCATAAGGTGTCGAGTGTTCGGTCCCTATCTAAAGATTCGTCCGACAATGTGTTGCCAAGGAAGTCGCACACCCGGACAACGCTGCCTCGGAGATCATATAGAAGACAAAACGAATATAAATATAGTTACATATCGAGATAAACTAACTTTTGGGGAGACACTTGTAAGTTTGAAGAGTCGAGTCACCCTATAATTATAAAGTTTTGTCTAACAAATTTCTTTCCCGATAGTCACACACACGTACAGCGTTGCCTCGGCAAACCTTGAAGAAGACAAGATAAAGACCAATGGGTTTAGCAACTTGATAGCATAGGCGTACCCAGGGGGGGGGGGGGGGGGTCAAACCCCCCCCCCTTTGTCCCAAAAATTATTGTTTTGGGGGGTTTGAACCCCCCCCCCCTTGAACAAATCCTGGGTACGCCACTGCTTGATATGACATACATTCTTGAGAGACCTAGCTCGCTCGAAATCTCGAATGTTCGGGCACTGTATCGAAAGCTTCCTCTAAACGATTTCTTCATATTAGGAAAGTCCTCTGAGATCCTTGGATACCCTAAATAACGCGACACGAAATATGGTGAAAGTAATTTCAACACAAATCATGGAAAAAGCAAAAGTCAAATCTTCGGCGTTACTGTGCAATCGCGAAAAAAAGGGGGCAGGAGGCATAATGAGGGTTACTTCTAATTTGTTAAAGGTACACTTGAGTATTGGTACTTCCAGAAATGCCCCATGACACTAAATTGGTTGGTTATAAATCCATTAGAAAGGTCATTGAATAAAACAGGTGAAATGAGAATCATTCCCTTTCGAATACTCTCATAGTTGTAACATTTGTTTTCAATATTTATTTTATTTATGTATCGTCTGGCCAGGCGATATCTTGACTCTTAAGAAAATACATAAAATGCTTATACACTTCTTTCAAAAAATTTCAAAAGAGGTTTTGAAATAGTTGTTGATGATCTATCTATTTAATCATTATTTTAACAAACATCCCATGCATACTTTTGTATGAAAAATGGTTGAAACCAATGAGTTTTAAAGAGCGCCCTCTTGAGTTGTAACGGCTCTTTTTGAATGATAACGGGATTTTTTACTTAGTCGTTTGTAATTGTGTATACATTTTGAGCATGGTGGAGTTATGACTATTATTTTGTACTGTAGGTAATGGTGCAGGTTTTGGTTAATCAAATTCAGTTTGACCCAAACTCAACTATCCCTTTAATGATAATTTGTTCACTCACCAGCTGCATCTCCTCGTACGTGATGAAGAGGACGTTGGGGTCGTGCCTCTTCCTCCACCAGTAGAGGACGTTATCGAACCACGAGCCACGGGGAACTGCGGCGGGAAATACAAAACAATTAAACATATTATATATTTCATTTGCGACGCAATGGGATGAAAATGTTAATAAAAGAGCTTTAAGATTATTGAGAATGTTGTTCCAAAGATAATAATTTTAATAATATTTCGTTCGGATACTTCAATCATGCGCGGTGCCATCTTGCAAACGCCTTGCCCAAGGTACAAAATGCACGCTGGCTCCTCTCATTGTAACGTAGTGCGCACAATCTAGTCTAGTTAAACAAAATGGCGATCCGCTGTATTGCAAAGGCTGTTGGTGTTTAAATATTGTATTGATGCGGGTGAGAAATTGTAACATCGCCCTCTATACATCCCCACGCAAGACAATATTTAAAGGGACATTGTCAAAATCCTCAAAATCCAATTGGAATTCTAGCGGTCCCCTCATACCTTGTTTTCTTTGTATTAACAATAAAATCATGGGACAGGTTTCTGTTTTTCAAATTTCCGTTTCGTTCAAAAGATATTTACGATTGAAGTGTTCGGATATGAAATTATCTACGGGACCTTTTCAGCCGTGTACAAAGTGAGTGCAACGAGTAGGTGAATATCACTTTGTCTTTTCGCTCATTTCTCGGCCAAATAACATCCAATTAACTTTAAATGTTCACACATTACTTTCTTGACATATCTGATCACACCAAAACACATTTTATAATAACCATGCACCACTTTTTGCACTTGTCAACAAAGTTTCTAGATCCCTTTAAACTTACTGGAATCGTTGCAGAATTCTCTGAAGAAGTCGCTCCACTGTCGGTACTGGGGCAGGTTCGGAGATACGTTGCAGAAATGGAAGTACGATACGGCGGCATCCTTGGGGTTCCTTGCTACGTAGACCACCTGTATGAAGATAAAATGAATATCAATTTAATTAAAATAATACTTATATGATTGATATCTAACACAATTGGTCTAGTGGTTCGATATTTACTCATAACCTAATTAAGTGTGGTAGGTTTAAATGATATAGCAGGTATTGTAACACGTTACATAAAGTGTAAGTATGGTGGCGCCCCATCCACATCATTATTGGGGTCTCTATCTACAAAAGGTCATCTAATAAGGGCATAAATACACCATCAAATTATCAAACTATCAAATTATTTAATTGTTATTGTGAGCAGAATATCATCGAACTGAATATATTTCTTTCTGCATTTATTTTTCTCACTTTTATAACTACAAACATAAGGCATTTGGTTCATATCCCGGACAAGCCCCCATATTTGTTACAATGTCAAATCCAAACTATACAATCATCCACACGATCTCTCAAACTGTAAAATTGCCCTTTAAACGAAGCTATACAGAAGGTTTTGAATTGTAAAACAGACGCGGGGTGCCATCTTGCGAAAACAGTGCACATGGTGGTGCAAAATACACACTGCCTTGGTGTTACTATAGTGCGCACAAACTGGCGAACCGAGGTGTAGCATTTTGAACAGCGCCCTCTGCACCCCCGTGCATGACAATCTTTAAAGTAAAGACTAAACGGGTTACTAAATAGCTGATGTGAGATGTGACTTATGCGGGAAAACGATATAAAGTGTGACGTTAGTAAAATGGAGTCTAGATTCTGGACTACTCGACAGCTTAACTGAATACGCGCTTTATAAATTGAATTTATTACTATTATTGTTATTAATATTAGTATTATGATTATGATTATGATTATTATTATTATTATTATTATTATTATTGTTGTTGTTGTTGTTGTTGTTGTCGTCGTTATTATTATTATTATTATTATTATTATTATTATTATTAGTAGTAGTAGTAGTAGTATTACTATAATTATTATTATTATTATCAATGTTACATAAGAATACCTTCGGTTTCTTCTCCTCTATCTGGGCCGGAAGGAAGGGTGGTGGGAGCTGCGTCTTCAGCAGTCTTGGTGAGGGCATCTTGTTAGCGACCTCGTACAAACCTTCGCCTATCTGCTACCAAGAACGGGGAGAAAAGAATGGAGAACAGAAAAATAATACCAATCATTCTGTTTTGCGTTTAAAAGGTATACTTTACAATGAAGGACGGATAATGTTAATGCTGTATACAGCCCTACCAAAAACATCAAATACATTACAGGAAGATACACACCAAACAAAAAGAATAATATCAGTCATACATAAATTAGCAGGAATATCTTACTTTAGAAGTTTAGATAAAAGCAGATAAGAGTGTGAGAATGTTAATGCTGTATACAGCCCTACCAAAAACATCAAAAACATTACAGGAAGATACACACCATACAAAAAGAATAATATCAGTCATACATAAATTAGCAAGAATATCTTACTTTAGAAGTTTAGATAAAAGCAGATAAGAGTACAAAATTATAACATAATGAGAAATGCGGCTGGATAAATAGCGAAGAATGAGAAGTAGATAACAGAATAAACTGCCACTAAGAACAACTGATTGTCTCCTTAGAATGGAATAAACAAAGACCAGCCAGCAATGAATCACGCTGTTATTTTATATAGTCCATTCCATACAGTAGTTCAAAGTATACAGGGTGGCCCAACAAAAACGGAACGGGGCACTTCCCGAAATATAGTACCAAAATGTGTATGTCCATCGGATAGGGTGTCTTTTCCAATGAAAAACGATACCAAGAACAGTAATTTTGGTCGTGTAGTTTTTGTTTTATGACGCTGCGAGTGAGACCATGTCAGGTACCAATTTTGGCAATTTTTACCTAGTCGGCGCCAGGGAATCTCCTGCCCGTAATACCATTGGTCGACAATGCCTATTCTCTCGGTACACGGCTGAGTGCACACTAACAATGGCGCGCCTTGTTCAGCGCTATGAAAGGCGGTACGTGCGATGTATCAAGCAGTGCATGCTTGTTATAAATTGACAAAAAGAGAACCTGACATGGTGTCACTCACAGCGCTCTAAAATAAAAACTACACGACCAAATTGACTGTTCTTGGTGTCGTTGTTCATTTGAAAAGACACCATATCCGATGAACATAATACATTTGTTACTATATTTTGGGAAGTGCCCCGTTCCGGTTGTTTTGGGCCACCCTGTATAAGCAGAATTGAACTTTGCATTCCCCTCCGAAATGTCCAAAATATAGGTTTTCTCGGCCAATATCGTAAGCTTCTCATTCGATTTGATAAGCGCGTCATTCAATTTCGCGAAATTGAGCTGAAGGCTTGCAATTGTGGTTCAAAATTGCATTTTGTTCATACGATTTAGCTCTTCGGTCAAGTGATTTACCACTTTTAGCATTCAATTTAAAAAACATGCTATTTGCATTCAATTTCGCCAACGGATTTCACGGAAGGCGTCCTTACGTAATCACGATTTTTCTCGCTTTAAATTGAATGACAATTTTACGAAATAGAAACACGTTTTAAATCGAATGCAAACAAAATGTTTTCGAATGATTGTTATATGAATTCGAATGCTAAAAAACGAATTTGAACTGCAAAATACAGCTGCTGTGACAAACTCGGCGAAATTGAATGCACACAAAATTAATTCGTGTGGCCAACTTACGAAATTGACCGAGAAATCCTATAGTATCTCACATTATTAAAGGGATCTAGTAAGTTTGTTGACAAGTGCCAAAAGTGATGAGTGATTAATTAAAATGTGTATCGGTGTGATCTGATATGTCCACAAAGTAATGTGTGAACATTTCAAGGTAATTGGATGTTATTTGGCCGAGATATGAGCGAAAATGCAAAGTTATATTCACTTATACTCATTGCACTTATTTGTACACAGCTTAACTAATTCCGTATAGACAATTTGATATCTGAACACTTCAATCGTATATATCTTTAGAACGAAATGGAAATTTAAAAAACCGAAACCTGTCCCATGATTTTATTGTTAATATGAATATGATAAGGTATGAGAGAACCACTAGAGTTCCAAGTAAGTTTTGAGGATGTGGGCAATGTTACTAAGAGTCCCGTTAACGTCCATGATCTGCAGTATTTCGAGGAACGGGACGCGCTTGAACAGGTGCTTCTCCCTCTTTATTTTCATGTATTCGATCTCCGTAGTTGCTCGAAAAAAAGTAAAATAATAACGTACGAACACCAAACAAACATACTAACTAACTATCTAACTAACTAACTAACTAACTAACTAACTAACTAACTAACTATCTTAATAACTTACTCACTAACTCACTGACTAACTAACTAACTTACTAACTTACTAACTTACTAACTATCTATCTAACTACCTAACTATCTTAATAACTTACTCACTAACTCACTGACTGACTAACTAACTAACTAACTAACTAACTAGCTAACTAACTAAATAAATATCTAACCAGCTAACTAACTAACTAACTAACTAACTAGCTAGCTAACTATATAACTAACTATCTAACTATCTTACTAACTTACTCACTAACTCACTGACTAACTAACTAACTATCTAACTTACTTACAAACAAATAAACATGTGATCTTACATTATTAACATCCATGGTCTTCGGCATCTCTAGGAAGGGGACCCGCTTGAACAGGTGCTTCTCCCTCACTTGCTCGATGTTTCCCCCCGCGAAGATCAGGGTCAGGACGTTCTGCATCCACGTGGTGCCTAAAACAATGATACACATAAGTATTTACAAAGCAATAACAACAACAACAACGGAAGTGTATCAACATCTATGACAACAAATATTTTCCATAATATATATAATAAATGATAACGAACAGTTTATATTCATTATTATTATTACTATACATATTGATATTATAATTATTAAGATAATGCTACAATAATGGACATAATTATCATAATTACTTAAAAACTAATTCAGTAAAGTAAATGTAAGCATCGATACAATTTTATTATATTATATATCTACAGAAACTGAGGGCAACATGTCTGGTTTGTTACCGCGATATTGAAAAGGGGGATTCACCCCTATGTTTAACATATTGTATATTTACTTATTTAATATCTATAAGCTATGCTTATTTAATTTATCAACATTAACAGATTAATGGCTTAATATTTGATCAAACAATTGTAATTTTTAAATTTTCTTTGTATTGTTGGTGCCATCTTGATATATGTGCAATCACTGTTATATTTGATTTTGTATCCGTTTTAATTTTGTTGTGTGTGTTAATTACTCCATAGTACTATTTTATATACAGTATGTATATTCCATTTGCTTACTATATCTTACTTGTAAATGCTGTGTATCCTTAATATGTTATCGAAATTGAAATTGAAATTGAAAAGGTTTTATTGAAAATAATATCAATGGCAGCCAAATGGCTGAATTGCAGATATTTTACAAACGAAAACATTAAAATAACATAACATAACTTTGAAACGAGGAACTCCTTAGATTAACAATTAAATATTGAACATAATATACATAGTACAATTAAACAAGAAAATATACAGGATTACATCAATGAATGTTTGCATGTATTTTACACGGCCCCAATGTAAA
>JBAMJV010011529.1:0-44447 GCA_037951105.1 Echinarachnius parma | reverse complement strand
TGGGCAAAATCATGTCATATCGGTCAAATCATGTCATATTCGAGCAAAATAATGTCAATAATTCGGGCAAATCATGTCATATTCGAGCAAAATAATGTCATATTCGGGCACTGATTTCGGGGCAAAACCGTCTCATTGTATATTCGGGCACAATCGTATTATTTTGTTGTAAACAATTGAAAAACCATGTAATTGTCGGGCATCAGGGAGGGCGAGGACCCTTTTTTGTGCTTGTCATGTGAAAAATTCAAAACTCGGGCAAAAGACCTCAGCTCCCCGCACCCCCCCCCCCCCCCCCCCCCCCCCCCCCCCCCCCCCCACCCCCCCCCCGAGAAGAACGTGCCCATACACCCATGCCTATATACACTATGTATTGAACACATAATACAACTTCATGACCTAGTTTATTTATATGAAGCGTAGTTATAGGGTTGGGGCAAATTGAAGGATGGCTATATTTATACAGTGGTATAGAGCTGGAGGAGTAGGGGTGTGGGGGGGGGGGGGGGGGGGGGACTGATCTAACAAGTATTTTCCCTCAGGGGTACGTAGAGTACATAGGTAAGCCCCCATGATTCATTATGATATTCAACCGTGCATCTAACTAGCTACTGACCTACAAATGTAAATCGCACATCATGCAAAGTCCTAGAAGTGGTAATTAAAGTTGGGGAAAAAGTGTATTGGGATAACTGTGGGGGAGGTGGTGTTGGGCACACTTGCTAAAATATTGATACAATATTACTTTTCCCATTGAAGACATATAAGGGGAGATGTCCACAAATTGTGTGTGTGTGTGTGGGGGGGGGGGGGGGGGGGGTGGTGATGGGTAAGGTACTCGCCCTATTGCCTCCACCCCTTACCAATTATCTACACAACATGCCATAGGGAACTCCCATTTGTATTCACCGTGCACTCTGAAGACTCCCCTCCCTCCCTCCCCTCTCACCCTTACTCTCTCCCTCTCCCTCTCCCCTTTAATTCTCTCACTCAGTCCTCGGGTCCAAAAATGGATACCTTACTCCGCGGGTCGGGGACCCGAGGGCCGTGTGCAAAACTCTTCAAAATGTCCACGCTACAATTTCATGACATGTACTTTGCAGCAATTATGGCTGGCCTAACTTTTTGGTTTCCTCGTGCAAAACAAAACTTTTGCGTGCGTGTGTGCTATCTCACCAACCAATTAGATTAACCTGTTCAGCACGGTACCCAGTATAATCTCGGATTGGGAAGTCTATTAAGAATGCGTGTATACATCCAGAAGAATCCTGGTATTTAGCGGCTTAAACTGACTGGGGATGGATCTCGAACTTGGAGCGGGGAGCGATACTCTAAAAAAATTGTGGCGGGCCAACAACTGCAAACCGCGACTGAAGCTACATAGAAAGAGGGCACAGCGTTTTCATCATCTCGGGTATGCCAGCTATTTTTGATCGAACTTTTTTTCTTTCTCATTTCTTCTTCTTTCATCGAAGCTGTCCCTCTCTGACGACTAGCTCGACTAGACTAGAGATCCGGAGAAGTAGATCGGTCACTACATCATATTCCTTTATTCACAGGACTAAACGTCTTTATAGGTAAGTCACGCTCCCGAACTTCTTTTAAGTTTTAATGCTGTTCTTGAGTTGTATTGTATTGTTTTTCATGATTTTAAAAATGTTTGCAATTATTATGTTTGTTTGATTGAAATTATTTAATTTTCTTATGTTTTAAAGATGTCATTTCGGCTGGTTAATGATCAAAAGTGATTGCATTCTCCTTCACAGACGTATGTTATACTACGTAGGCCTAATAAGCACTTATGGATGATCACAGTGCTGTTGAAGGTCGTCGTGGGTTTTATTTTGTTAACGTTGTTGATGATTGTGATAAAGCAGTTGCATTATTATGTTTATATATCATGTAAATTACATTTATAAATACGGCAAATTATGAAATGTACTAACATTATAACATTCTGAATATTATACAAATTTAGCTGATAAAACTTATACTTAATTAATGCAGCAGGTCTCTTTAATGAATATGGCAGATAAGTGCATTCAAATTGTCATAGATGAATAATAAACTATTTTTATTTGATTTCTATCATTTTCTATCTGGACTAGCAAATGTTTCTCTTTCGTGAATTACTTAAAGGGATAGTTGAATATTGGTCAAACTTAACTTTAGTAATCAAAACCGGCACCATTACGGTACAAAGTAATAGTTATAACTTCACCATACTCGAAACGTATACACAATTACAAACGACTAAGTAAAACCCCTGTTATCATTAAAAAAAGAGCCGTTACAACTCAAGAGGGCGCTATAAAAAAAAAAATCCACAGAAATACAATAGACATCATAGGTTTTAGCCTTTTTTCATACAAAATTGTGCATTCAATGTTTGTTAAAATAATGATTCAATAGAGATATCATCAACGACTTTTTAAAAACCTATTCTTATTATTTTCAAAGTAGTCTTCGAGCATTTTTTGAAATTTTTCTAAAAAGTCTAAATATCGCCCGGTGAAGAACATTTTGAATACAAAATGTTTATGGATATTTCAGCCGTTTCTGAACCGATTTTTGATCAAATAAAGTTTATTCTGTCATTAAAACTGTATGTTCTTTCGAATTTGACAGTCAGTTTTTCATTATCTCACAACAAATATCGGGGGCACTTCGGGAAATACCAATACTCAACACTACCTTTAATTACAATTCGATTTTTTTATCGGATAAATCTGTAATTATTAATCGATTTCGTATGGAAGAATTTTCGTTTTAACTGAAAAAGAAAAAACAATTATCTTTTTAATATGTTAATTAGTTAGATACTATAGGTGAACCCGTATTAGTAGTGTTGCGTTGTGGGCAAATATTATGCGAGTATTATCTACACAAACTATATTACGTTACTAACTGTCAATATTTATACGCGGTATACTAGCCTGTTCGATGTCTATATAAAATGACGGGGGCAGACATCTTAAAATAGCACCTTAGTGACAGGTACTAGTTGCAGACACTTTAGATAGGACTTGATGCAATATCCCCCAGTCGCAAGTGAATTCATCACTCGTCCAAAATAGGACGAACTCAATTAACAGCTTCCTGATGGATGAGACTGTAACCGTGAGGTTATCCCGGCTAGGACCCGGTTACCATGCAGTGTCGTAGCGCTGTCAGACTGATTGGGAGGAGGAGCCGAGGGGGGCATTATTATTTTGGGGGCAAACTCTTTATTTTGAAAACTTAATATTTTTGCCCGTATTTTGTTTGTTTATTGTTTTGTTAAATTATTGCATGGGAGGCGAGAACGTGCCCTCACCCCACGGCGCTACATCATAGCCAGTATTGCTCTCATGTCCATCGGAACTTAGTGTTCCAGGTATTCACTGTATGCGATGGACAGCGCCATCAATGGTTATGGTTATGGGGGGGGGGGGGGGGGGGGGGGGTTGGTCACGCAAAATTATTGGTGCACTGTTAAAACGCTGTGTAAACAAATTTAACAACTTGTTGAACATTTTCTACAACCGTTGTTTAACATATGAACCATCCAACTCTTGTTGACACAACTGTTGTTTTAATTTTGTCTACAACCGTTGTTTAGAATAAATTTTAAACAACCCTGTTGTTGAAATAGCAAATACAAAAATGATTGTACTATAAAACGGCAAAGTCGGAATCGAACCGGGGACCTTTGGGTTATAAGACTAACACGCTACCTCGTTTCGCTTGGTTTGCAGTGCATGGGACAAAAAGGGTTTTGTTGCGATGATTTCGCGGTGATTTAACACGTTTAATCAACACTTGAACAATGGCCGCTTTACACAACCCTTCTTTATACAACTAATCATGCTACACCTAAAGTTGTATAAACAGATTCAACAACCATTTTTGCACAGCGTTTTAACAGTGTGGGTCACACCTTATGTATTTATTTGGTTTGTCAATCAAATGTCCCCTTATGTTTACTATTCTTTTTTTTATTATTGGGGAGGGGGGGGGGGGGGGGGCATCCCTACTCCCACGTCGCTACGCCACTCACTACTACTACTACTTCTTCTAATACTACTACTACTACTTCTACTACTACTACTACTACTTCTACTACTACTACTACTACTGCTACTGCTACTGCTGCTACTACTACTTCTACTACTACTACTACTGCTACTGCTACTGCTACTACTACTACAACTTCTTCTAATACTACTACTACTACTTCTTCTACTACTACTACTACTACTACTACTACTACTACTACTACTACTACTACTACTACTACTACTACTACTACTACTACTACTACTACTACTACTACTACTACTACTACTACTACTACTACTACTACTACTACTACTACTACTACTACTACTTCTACTACTACTGCTACTGCTACTGCTACTGCTACTACTAATACTACTAATACTAATACTAATACTATTACTACTACTACTACTACTACTACTACTACTACTACTACTACTACTACTACTACTACTACTACTACTACTACTACTACTACTACTACTACTACTACTACTACTACTACTACTACTACTACTACTACTACTACTACTACTACTACTACTACTACTACTACTACTACTACTACTACTACTACTACTACTACTACTACTACTACTACTACTACTACTACTACTACTACTACTACTACTACTACTACTACTACTACTACTTCTACTACTAAAATCTTTTAATGAAGTGACACCGCCGGGAACCTCCCCTTGTTGTTTATTCCTAAACACGCCACTGGTCGGATATTAATACACCTAGTTTTGAAGCTCTGCCTGGGTTAAGTGTTGGATTTCATAGCATGCCGAAACCTAATTTAGGACACACGGTGGCATGACACTGGATCACTGTTAGATGGTCGGTGTCACATCCTATTATACCGGTTCGTTCTGGATGAACGGAATGATGCAAATGTAAACCGGTTTACTTTCGTTAGATCGTGCCGAATCGTGTACACCCTTTGTATACATGTAACGGATCCTTATTCTAGTATACGGCGTGACATTGAATTGTTGTTATCGTGTCACATCACAGTGTAACACTGTCACCATGCATGCCATAGTCAAGTTTACAAAAACGTAGGATATAGTATAGCTATATATATAGATATATGTATAGCTTGATTTCAAAGAGAAATAAACACGAACAGAGGGTCCGGGTATGTACAATTAAATATTGTGCAAAACAGATCAAGAAAGATATGTTGTAATTGATCATGATAAAATGACAACCCAGGCACCGTTTCATAAAACATTAGCTGTAAGTGCCAACTTATTGTAATTACCATGGCAACAGCTGCAACGCTCCATGCTGGTTAGCTGTTGACTTAGTAGTTACACTAATTGGACACTTAAACGACGATTGCAAAAGTTTTGAAACAGAGCCCAGCGTGCTGGGCTCAAAAGAGTGTCATAACTCAAATAAAGACTTTTTTCTTTAATTATAACAAGGTTAAAGGGATGCCTGTAAAATTGTCTAACTCCACGAAAATTACTTGGAGCTTCCTCGTTTCTCTTCTACCGTGTTGTTTAGCTTATGGCAAGAGAAGAATAAAATAGGGTTATATTTTTGTCAAATGCCCATTTAGTATGACGATATCTATCATTCAGCTCAAAAGCGTTAACAAACGGTCATAAACCTCATAAACGTCTGTTGTAAAAGCTGACGCATATTTTCAATGAAACTTTCACACATCATTCGGACATATCTTACAATGATTTTGGTACAGGATTGAAGTCTCAAATGTCATTTCGGGCAATATCTGACACTTTACAGGTGCAACTTTAAGCGGTATATTACCGCGGAGTGACATGTTCTCCTGTAACAGTGGGGGCTTGTCCGGGAGAAAGTGAAATAAATATGGAATTGTGAAAGACAGATAGGAAAGGTGATACACTCATTAATTTTATGTGATACTCTCATCATCTTTGAACATGTTTATTAAAGTGATTTATAAACTTCGTAAGATTTTTGTCCCCCAAATAATGCGATATTTGAATCTTCAGTCATATACCATGCAATATATTTGGATTCTTTTAAATGATGTATGATAGTCTCATAGGGAAAGAAAGAACACTGTTTAATAAGTGAACAGGGCGAAAACGGATGCCGGTGTGGTCGCGGAAAAAGTCCGGCCGCGGAATAAGACTGGACAGTGCAATATATAGGAAGATTGCTGCTAAATTTTCGTATATAGTTTTAGCCACCAAATGTAATCAAAGCCACTTCATCTAACTATAGCCACCAAATACAACATATAGCCACCATATTTCGGGTTAGGGTTAGGGTTAGTTTCGTTCGCGACCATATATTTGAAAATTGAAGTTAGCAACCAAAAATAATATATTGGCAAGTCGGACAAAATCCGCGCGCGGATCTTGTCCGCCCAGTCTTATTTCGCGGCCGGACTGATTCCGCTACCACACCGGATTTGTTCATCTACTATATCGTTTCAAGTTCAAGTTTCAATTTATTTTTCCATATGCAGATAAAAACAACAAATACAAAGGATACTCATTGAGTAAAATGACAAATAAACAAAATAACATTTAGAAGATATAACATAACTAAGACATAGAAGGAAATAAGTAGCGTATGGAAGGTATCGTGGCAGGAAGTCATTGATTTATAAAATGCCGATACCTAAACATAATATGAAATATAAATATATATAAGAATAAAGCAAGCCCTAAAAAAAAAAAAAAAAAAAACATCAACATCAACAACAAACATCGTTTTACTATTAGGGAGGCATTTGAAAGATCAACACCTGTTTCATATTTCTAATGTAATTTGGTTACATTTTACAAAGTTTATAGATCAATATAGCAATTATTCAATTTAATTCAGTTCAAACCATAAAACTCTATTCCTTGAGGATATTGTTCCTTATACTACCAAATGATGATGATCAATTGATGATAGAATATTAGTTCATTGGTCTTTTGTTTTGCAGAGTGCGAATGTGCTGGCTTCGCCGTCGAATGTGTTAATTTCCCCTTTACTTCCCCCTGGGACTAAGCGAATGTCAATGTACATTTGAAGCAATTTTGTAAAAATCTGTTTCGTTATATTTGAAGGGCTTAGTTCCAAAAAGCATTAAATCCTCTTATGAAAACAAAATCAAGTTAACGATATCAGTACATAGCTCTATCTAGGAACCCAAATTTTAGGCAAATTACACACACACACAAACAAAAATATGGAACGTTCCATGTTCATATTCCCATAGTCATGTGTACAAAGTTGGACAAAGATAATCTGCTTTTCTCCCAAGTTGAAAAAGTGGATTTAGCGCCTTTTGGAATTAAGCACTTCATTTATTAAATGTCACCAGCATACACTGATAAATGATAAAGGGGTGTTACTGAAGAGACCAGGGGGGTGTTTCACAAAGATCCTTAGTTGAACTTGACTCTAAGTTGGACTTAATAAGTATGGAACGCCGTTAGTTTCTTTAAAACAAAAAATGTGAAAAGTTATTTTAAAAGGCTTAAAATGTTGATTCAAAGTATGATAACATTCTCTATTATCAAGGAGATTCCATGTTTTTGATGCAACATTTATGAAAAGTCTAAAATACTTGCATTTTTGCTTTTGAGTATATTTTATTTTAAGGCTACAAAATGGCTTTCCATAATGTAGTTAGGTCCAACTTAGTTAAGTTCAACTTAGGATCTTTGTGAAACACCCCCAGTAAATTATATCGGTGACCCTGGCCACTTTTGTCTCTATAATGACTGTCCCAGATTCGCGTAGTTATCATCATTGTGACAGTCATGGCGTCAACGGAACCTGCTGGGGTCATAAGTCGTCGATATCGCGTTCCGATCTCGCCTTTCAATGCAATGTGACCGTTGGTATAACCCCCGATACGCCTTGAGTCACGGGGAATGGAATGCTCGCTATGCGGTGAAGCGCTAGGCTATAAACTTTAGGATGCTAATATGTATACGGGCGATTCTCGATGAAAGCAGTTTGTTAAATACATGCAGCTATCATGTATAGGCGGCTGGCGGAAATGGTATGTGCAACAGATTCTCTGTATGGATACGGAACGACAGATGTACATTTTTGCACCCCTGACCGTTTTTAACCATGGATTAAAAGGGTAAAACTGTCAAAATTAGGCCTTTAAGCTTCGGGCTATTAGCGGGCCCGTGATATTTGCTCCAATTATATTTACAGCATCTTCAAACGCACAACGATTTTTATAATAACGAAAGTAATCGAGTTACTTTATAACCATATAATTATAACCCTAAACATTATTAGTCTAAAACCATAACCTCCATTCTCGTTAAAACAACAACGTAGCAAATAACCCAAGGAGCAAGCAAATGTCGGGTCATGGTTTCGGCTCGACTTTTGACATAAAGGCAGTGAAATCGATAAACGGTTGCTTAGTAACAGAGTAACAATGAAATAAAAGACGGAATGAAGATTTGCTATCTTCATTAGATCTTAACGTTGTAATAATAACATACTCGTTTTTTTTTTTTTATAGCGCCTATGATCGATAATCATCTCTGAACGCTCTATATTATTGCCCCGGGGGGTGTTTCACAAATATCCTAAGTTGGACTTAAAATTTATGGTAAGCCATTTGTAGCCTTGAAATAAAATATACTGTATTTAAAAACAAAAAAAGCAAGTATTTTAGACCTTTCATAAATTTTACATGAAGAACATGAAATCTCCTTGATAATAGAACATATCAATAATTTGTATCAACAATTTGTATCAACATTTTATGCCTTTTGAAAGAAATTTTACAAATTGTTTCAAAGAAACTAACGGCTTTCCATACTTTCTAAGTCCAACCTAGAGTTAAGTTCAACTTAGGATCTTTGTGAAACACCCCCCGGTCATCGGACACACACACACTCGCAATCAATCCGCACGTGACGTGCACTTTCTGCTCCCTTGGGAGCAATTCTGGTATGCCATAATGGCGCACTCAATTACGGCATACACGTACGATATTATTATTGCATACGCGTTTTAGAAAGGCTCAGTGCCAGAAATGTCTTACTAGGTGTATTCATGTTGCAATAGTAAATATCAGGGGCCGGGAAACATTCTTGAGAGTATAGGGGCTGACTATTAAGTGAGGGGGTGTTTCACACAAATTCAAAGTTAACCTTAACTCTAAGTTGGACCTAGCTATTATGGAAAGCCGTTAATTTCTTTGTAAAATTGTTTGAACAGTTCTTTTAAAAGGCATACATTTTATGAATGAAGTCAGTAATATTTGTTGTGATTTTCAAGGAGCCTTGAAATTATTGATATCATCTTTTGGTGCAAGTTTCAAATATTTGTATTTGCTTTTGAATATGGTTTATTCCAAGGCTACAAATGGCCTTCCATGATTGTAAGGGCCAACTTAAAGTTAAGTTCAACATATATACGTGCGTGATATATGCATGTGTCTGGAAGGTGGCTTGTGGCCCTAACCCCCCCCCCCCCCCCCGACCATGATTACGTTTGTATAGGATGAATATACGATAGACGGCCGTGGCAGTGTTTGACATACAGGAAAAATAGAAGGAATATGAACTTGACAAGGCTGTCACAATATGATATCCGCCTACTGTAATCAGACAATCGATCACGCACATTATCACAGTAATAATGTAATATATCATTCATTGTGCATCGCCATGCACACGCTCGGTGCATGCACACGACGTACATAACTCGTCGATATAGTCCCATACATAGCATCACGAGCCAGGATGGTAACCTATCATGAACATAATTGTACTCGGGGTCACTCCTGACAGGCATGACAGACATGGCAGGGGGCTCGAAGAGCGTTAACTTTGTATTATGGATAACATGGTTGACATGCTTGATGGAGTGAGGCGGGGGAAGGGGGTTGTGCCTTCAAAACACAAAAACAAAATGGCGTTATTCATTTATATAATTCAATTCATTTCTCCTCGAACACGTCGAACGATTGAAAGAGCAGAGTGGATGACGATATTACTCTTTTTCGACGGAGTGGGGATGGGCATGCAGGGGCATCAGGCATGAGCTAAACAGGAGATGGGAGTCCTCGTGGTTCTGGAGGGCCTAAATTCAGTCTATATGGGGCAGTATGGTGTGTAGTACTCATGTATTCATTTTCAGGGGGGATGAGGGGGCACAAAGACCTAAAAAGACGGAGTTGGGGGGGGGGGGGGGGTGGAGGATGGGGAAGTGCTACTTTAATAGCAAACAACCTTTTTGGAGTTAGCCCCGCCACTGAATGATACATCATATGGAAGGCCTATAATTATCTCCTGAACTAGAACTGGGTCGCCTTAAAGTTTTCTGGGCCAATCATTCCTAATGTTGTATCCACTCCTGCCCCTTATTATATATAAAGCGATATATAATAACGGGCACGCGTCCTTTTGACTATCGCTTTATTACATCTACTCAATTTAAAAAATTGGTCAAATGCATTTGCAGATATATCAAAATGATATTGTCAGTCAAAGACAAGTCAAAGTACTTCACGTGTTTGCCGTGTCTACACACATGACACAGGCATAATATAATATGGCGGCGCCTATGGTACACAGGCACATACGGCGGCGCCTATCTCTGTATACTATTAGCCCTCGGAATATGCAGTCGGTACGAGGATCTTTAGAATAACAAAATAATAAAAGTTGAAATGCGATTAGTCTAAATACCAAATCTTCACAATAACTATTTGCCAATATTTAGCGATTGGTCTACATCTTCATTAGATTTCACTCGGCTAATGCAACTGCATTTACCTGACGCATCCAGTTGAAATTTGGCCAAACCGGTCCTAACCGGTCAAAACTGATACAAACCGGGCAAAATTAAAGGGTTCACACAACCATGTATCGTTGATATTAACCCGGGCAGGGGCGGGTTACCGATATTAGGACGAAATTCCTCACTGCCTGACATAGATTTACTCGGCGTACGATCTCAAGCTAAGTGCATTAATTAACTCAGGACTACATGCTTTGACAGCTGCAGCTAGCAGATCCCGTCAATGAAACTCATCGAAAATTAGCATCGTAATAATGCCAGTGCACCAACAGGACTGACCAGTATGACACTGCGGTCATGGCAGTATAGTACGTTAATTTGAATCTTGGCCAAAACTCAACGTTACTCAAGCGTTTATATACATATAATGGTTTATAAACATGTATTCGTATATTATATAAAGGTAATATATTGATGCAAACCGAGAATTCATCGTACACATCTGGATTCCAATTGTATGTTCTGTTCAGTTAAGGCACTACATGTATAATCTTTAGGAATTTGGAAGTTGACTATGGGTGCGTCTATCTTCTCTGGTTTAGTAGCACCTGGTCACCGATTTGAAGCATGTATCAGGCGAATGATACAGATAGACCTGACAGTGAGTGAGATGTTTAATCAACACGCTAATCATGGGCTAAACAAGATAATATAAACACACCCTTTGATGTTGAAGTTCTCATTGACAGTCAGCCGTGCTAGTTGCACATGTTGAACCATCGTTTTAAATAAGTGGATAGCGTATAGGGTTGACCCCATTTAGGTGTGTCTTATAATATAAGCAGGAGTCGACGATGGGGATCACACACGAAATGAAGAGTATGGAAAAACAAAAGTACCTTACTCGGGGCACCGCACCGACGTATTTGTTTGTTTGTTTGTATTTTGTTTTCCAAATATAATATTTTGTTAAAATTATGTAGTTACCACATGTTTATTTAGCGATTTTAAAATAAATTAATCTACTTTTCGCTTTCACCTCTTCTGTGGTAGGCATATTCAATAAGGAAATAGATTGATAGATTATTTGATCTGCCCCATCTTTTTTTCTGCTCGTACGCCCGTGAGCACCGGAACAGGTACATGTATATTTGGGCGGAGTATGCATCCTACTGATATACTACGGAAGAAAAAAATAGTATGATGAAATATAAGTCTTACCTCAATAAACATGATTAAATTGGGAATTCGTGCATCCTTTCAATGGATACAATAAACAATATTTTGAACGCATATTCCGTCCTGCATATCCTTTTACAAAGGTATGACCTGGGCCCATTATATTGTTTGATTTCCTTTGTTGTCTTTATATATTCAATAAAGTGATGTTAACAAAAAAAAAAGTGAAGTGTACAGAATAGAGCGTAGTACATTACTAAGAATTATCAATGATAATATACAGATAAGGGCAATGCATGCACAATTTGGACTTAAATAGTCATCCTGTTCTTATGAAAGTAGGAGAAAGATATGGAATCCGAATTGCCTCAAATGCAGTGGGCAATATCGCATCCAGCAATTTAAATCAATGCGGTAGACGGTGCGAGGCATATAACTATAGAAGGGGGCAGGGACGGGTAATATACCGATCATTCCTTTCCCTTATAGGGGGGACTGTGGCGCGTGTGGTATGTGACCGATCGCCCCACATCAATGGGCGTTCTGGCGCGTACACTTATAATAGTGATCCGTTCAACCCATTCAGGGCTATAGAAAACATCCGGGTTGTGGTATTTCAAACGAATGTTAGATGGATAAAATCAACATAATATTTTCATCCCAGATTACATTCCAAACAGTTAAATGGTACACCTTTTCACTAGCATGATTGTAAAGTAGCCGAACCACGAATGTGTTATTTAAGGCCCGGTCACATATCACCGGATAGCGTAAACGGATACCCGACGGAGAGAAACATTTTCAATCGTCTCCGTTCGTATGCGTTTCTTGTCCGTTCCTTGTTAGTAGTTGTTCTATCCGGCGGAATGTTATGTGCATGAAGCAGTGGAGACGACTTTTCACCACCAATAATAATATTGATTTCGCAAATTATCTTTTTGTCGAGCATCCGTTTACGCTATCCGGTGATATGTGACCGGGCTTTAAAGAGTATGTCTATAGAGTACCGAAGTGTGACGTCAGAGCTATTCATTGCCATGGGTAATGGTTCTAAACAACGTCAGGCAAGTAATGAATTGGTGATTTAGCGGTTGCTAAGAAGGCAATCGTCCGGCTCCGACCCACTACAAAATGCCAGTATGAAAGGAAAAGTTGTGTAGAACCATTACTATGCCATAACAAAAGCATGTGACGTCACTACTTCGGTACTCTATACAGTTATACTTGAATTTTACATAATGTGCGAAGCAAAGGATTAAGCCATGGATGGAGTAAATATTAAGTTACTTGTATAAACATAAAGTCAAGGGTCATTATGTGTGATTCTTAAAGATGCTGCAACGCAGCTTTGCAATGCATTATAGGTAACAGCAGTGACATAATATTGAATAGAAGTAGAAGTAGTAGTAGTAGTAGTAGTAGTAGTAGTAGTAGTAGTAGTAGTAGTAGTAGTAGTAGTAGTTAGTAGTAGTAGTAGTAGTAGTAGTAGTAGTAGTAGTAGTAGTAGCAGTTGTTGTAGTAGTAGTAGTAGTATAGTAGTAGTAAGACTCTCCACAAAATCCCCCAAACTTCTCCCACATGAACCTTCTGTCTCCGTCAACTCAACTGGCTCTCCATCAGGTCCAGAGTCCATGTTAAGATTCTCATTCTCACTTTCAAATGTATTCATGGCCTGGCTCCTCTATATCTCACTCGAACTTATTGCAATTAGCCAGCCGTCCCGGTACTCACTCCGCTCCTCACAAGGCAGCTCTGCTGAACCATCCAACTGCCAAGATGCTTCCCAACTTGGGGATAAAGCCTTCGCTTCCGCAGCACCCAAACTTTGGAATAAACTACCTTTGATACTCCACAACCAAGCTTCATTCAATTTGTTCAAAGAACAATTGAAACTCACGTCTTTCAATAACTTGAACTTGAACAGCGCTTTTGAACATTCGACATGGAAAAAGCGCTATATAAATGCATTATTATTATTATTATTATTATAGTATTGGTAGTAGTTAGTAGTAGTTAGTAATAGTTGTAGTCGTAGTAGTAGTAGTAGTAATAGTAGTAGTAATAGTAGTAGTAGTAGTAGTAGTAGTAGTAGAGTAGTTAGTAGTAGTAGTAGTAGTAATAGTATTAGTAGTAGTAGTAGTAGTAGTAGTAGTAGAAGAGTAGTAGTAGTAGTAGTAGTAGTAGTAGTAGTAGTAGTAGTGAGTAGTCGTAGTCGTAGTCGTAGTAGTAGTTAGTAGTAGTAGTAGTAGTAGTAGTAGTAGTAGTAGTAGTAATAGTAGTATTAGTAGTAGTAGTAGTAGTAGTAGTAGTAGTAGTAAGTAGTAGTAGTAGTAGTAGTAGTCTAGTAGTAGTAGTAGTAGTAATTATAGTAGTAGAAGTAGTAGTAGTAGTAGTAGTAGTAGTAGTAGTAGTAGTAGTAGTAGTAGTAGTAGTAGTAGTAGTAGTAGTAGTAGTAGTAGTAGTAGTAGTTGTTGTAGTAAACGCATCAATAGTTAGGTAGTAGTAGAACGTTCTTGGCACGGAATGGGACGGGTCGCTTTAGTTTTCATTAATATGATGATATGATTATTTCCCTTGCCCATCGGTCTAAATTTTCTTATTTTGCAATCATTTTGATAAATCTTTTTTTTTCTCTCGTCCACCAGATATAAATCATCATGCCACTCGGAGGAGGAAGAAAGTGCTCGCGCTGCGGCAAGTCCGTGTATGCTGCCGAGGAAATCAAGACGAACGCATTCTCATACCACAAACTGTGCCACAGATGCTGTAAGTATATATAACCTTTAAAGAGACCGGGACATTGTGTGAGAGGGCGCCCTCAAAATAATTAAAAGGGGAGCGCCATATCAGGACGTTCGCCATACGCCCGAGAGAGTTGCCAGTGTCGCACCCACTGATACAGAGAGACCCTTATGGAAGCGCCCCGCAAAATTGATAACGCAGTCCCTTTAATTTGAAAGGTCTGGACGAGAGGCTATGCGACGAATATCAAATGTGGGGGGGGGGGGGGGGGGCTGATAAATCCTTCAAGTCTGTCTATGCTTCTGGAGAAATAGACGAATAATATTTTCAACACCCATCGTTGACCTACCACCCGCTACATCCCCAGCCGTGTTCGCCCTTAAGCAGATAGGGAGGAAAGGTTTACCCCGATATTCATTTGCTTGCTTGTTCTAGAGACAAGCTAGTCCTAACTAGATCTTGACCTTAAACCAGTTCTCACTTGTTCAGAGTAGTCAACCCAGAACAAATACAATCCCATATATGATGGAACGATGAACAATCATGACCACGGTATATCGATCATGTGCAGCACGTAGCTACAGGAACATCATGAACATAGGGACTGGACAGCTAGGTATACTCCCGCAAAAGCGGGATCGCTCAGAGTCTCGACTTTCCGGGATTCTTCGCATGGTGCTAACTAGACCTTGAACTAAACCAACCGGTCCTAACTTGTTCAGAGTAGTCAACCCAAAACAAATACAATCCCACATACGGAAGATGGCGATACGATGTACAACCATAATCAAGGTATGTCATATGCAGCACGTAGCTTCAAAGGAACATAGGGGGTTTACATGATAAACACATGGCAATGATACAACATAAGTACAGTTTGGGTTTAAAGGGATCTAGTAACTTTGTTGACATGTGCAACAAGTAACGAGTGGTTGATACAATGTATATTATTGTTATATGATATGTCCTCTGGGTGTTGTGTGAACATTTCACGTTAAATGGACGTTTTACGGCCGAGTAATGAGCAAAAGTGGTCCAGTGGATAATTTAGCATCTGAACACGTCAATCGTAAATATCTTTTTAACGAAAGGGTAATTAGAAAAACCGAAACATGTCCCATGCTTTTATTTTTAATACGAATACAACAAGGTATGAGGGAACCGCTACAATTCCAATTGGATGTTGAGGATTATTTTGGAGAATGTTACTAAGTCCCTTTCTAGGGCGCTTCAAGAAATAATTTTGTGAGGTAATGGACAACTAAGCATATAGTAAAAAAAAAACATAATTCTAAAAACAAAAATAAAATTTGTTTGATCAAAATCTGTTCAGAAAAAGCTAAGGGATAAAATAATTGTGCCCCAACATTTATCAATGATTATTGGACAAGTTAAGAAAATATTTATAATGCCTGCACATTCGCCAACATTTGCCAAAGTGGCTTTCAAATTGTTTTTGATGATCTCTCTATTGATCCATCATTTAACCAAACATCACATGCACATTGTTTTTTGTTTTTTTAATAAGAAATGGATTTATCAATGATTATTGGACAAGTTAAGAAAATATTTATATTGCCGGCACATTCGCCAACATTTGCCAAAGTGGCTTTCAAATTGTTTTTGATGATCTCTCTATTGATCCATCATTTAACCAAACATCTCATGCACAATGTTTTATTTTTATTTTGATAAGAAATGGATGGAAATTTCAAGTGACTAGAGGGCAGATCGACTCTTTTGGAAAAGGCTGCTTTTTAAACGAAAATAGCTATCTAACCTAACCGTGTTTTGTGTTTTGCTAACATTCAAGCATTGGTGAACTATAACTATATTAGTTGTTAATGAGAACGTGCAATGCTTAATTGCTAAAATCTCTTTAGGGGGGAATAAACGGGCAAATAATTGAAGATAAACATGCGTGCATCCCATGAGTAAAGTCGCACACCGCCATTGTACATCTTTTATGGCCGATGGGGGCTAATGTATACCAATCAAGAACAGCAACGAGGCTCGCTCGACACAGTAAGGGGGTCGGGTAATTATGGATTCCAACAAGCATGGCAAGGACGGCATCGAATGCCAAATTACCAATTTCTTTTCTTTATCTTTTGGTTGGTTACTTTCCTATTTTTGCAGATGCGTCCAATCAATCATGATTATATACGTCTGGGACGACGAAGTCCTTACTGACTCTTTTATTACTGTGGGGGTATGAACATGGTGGGGAAGGAGTGGAGGGGGGGGGGGGGAGGTGAGCATCCAACACATATGTGCTTACCTATATGTAACATACGTGTTGCTTCAAAAAACATCCGGCCCCATAAATCATTCACCACAAGTTTCTATAGTTTATTCCATCAATTGGCCAACTCGAGACGTGATCTGCCTGCCAGGCTCGTCATACCCACACCTCCATTATCCTACATCCCTCCTCTCTATTTTGTTCTGTCATCAATATCAGATCTCATCTCCTGGTCCCCTCCGTTCTCGCCTCCTCGACCAACATCGTATATTCCGGTGCTCACCGGCTCAACAATAAATTGAGACACAACATACCATGCAGGGGAAACACATCTCGAGTCTATACCAGTCCTCTAATGTTTTTTTTTTTATCAACTGGTCTACCACTCACTTGATATCTACTTTCGTGTTATAAGCATGACAGGCCCGATTCCCGTGGATTATTATACAAATGATGCACAGGCTTGAGTGGATCGGTAATAATTGGATGCACGAGTTTAACTTTGGAATGGTTTAAACCCACGAGCGCAGCGAGTGAGTCTTAGACCATTTCCAAAGTTAAAAGAGTGCAGACAATTATTACCGATCCTCGAAATATACCTGTGCAGCATTTGTTTTATAAAATGGGCGCAAACAAATGCGAAAATCAAACTAAAGTGAGCCATGCATCAGTAAAATGCATAAATAAAATGCATCAGTAAAACTTTTACACGCTAATTGACCAATCAGAATGCAGGGAGTCTTCTACCCATTTTATAAACCCTTATTAGGGTTTAGGGTTGAGGGTCAAGTTTGGAGCTGGGGGAATGGAGTTTCAGGCATCATGTATTATACCAAATAAAACTTAATTCAGACGGGTGCGGACCAAGCAGGGTTATGGCCCGGTCACATATCACCGGATAGCGTAAACGGATGTCTGACGGATAGTAAAATGATCAATCAATTCGTATACGTTTCTTGTCCGTTCTTTGTCAGGCGATGTACGTTGTTTTACCCTGCGGGATGTTTTGTGCATGGTGCATGAAGCAAATTAATGGAGACGACTTTCACCACCGGATAATTTGATTCCGCAAATGTTGTATTCGTCGGGCATCCTTTAACGCTATCCGGTGATATGTGACCGGGCCTTAAACCAGTCAATAAAATGGGCGATGGACTGTCATAGTTTAACAAGCTCAATAACATCTTCAGATGCAAGCTAGTCCTCGTCCAGATGGGGATGGGGTGGCAAGATTGAAGGAGGTAATTTCTAGACGGAACAGTTGCTCCTCAAGATTCGTGACACTACTATAGCTAAATTATTTCTCGAGACACAGGCTGCTGTCCACTCAATCCATTTAAGATCCAACCCAGACGAAGAACGCGTGCTTGCTTAGCTCAGAATGCATAGAATGCGGCCAAATCAACATCATCTAGATACGACATACGGATGAAACGAATGCAAAAACAAAAAAAAAACGTGGTATGCAAGAGTAAGCCTTGACACCACGGAGGTATCCAATAGTGTGTTTATCTTGTCATTTTAAAACCCATATCAGCACTTTGATACGTAATATTCATAACTATCATAGTTATGGAAATATTTATGATTGAATTGAAACACGTTCCGGAACGCTATTCAATTAAAGTCAAATTCAATGGGCAGTATCAGGGACCAAATTTGAATTCAATGTCACCTTTTCACCAGGTAAACATAATTCATTTGTAATTTTTTTTAATTTTTTTTTACAAAATTACCATATATCATTCAAAAGAACTTAACAATGATATTGGTATATGATCACTCTATCTATTTGAAACAAAACAATCAAATCAATTTCCGTTCTGTTCTGCTTTCCGAATCCGGTACCGACTGAGCAGGAATGACGTCACAGTCATGTTCAATGACGTCACGACGTCCCCGACCTTTTTTTCGTCGAATAGCTATTCAAAAGATCATGAATCAATATGGGAATGTTGTTCTACAATCAGAACTCACTAAACTATAATGTATAGTTGAGATACAACCGCTTTATTTGCTTTCAATTGTTGTTGGTCAATGTTGATCATAGCCACCATGACCTTGAATCCAAGAATTTAGGCCAATACTGTAAAAAGTTTCATACAGTGTTTGATATTTCTCCATATAATTATATACCCTTTGCACATTTTACGAAATGAGACGCCTACAATAATGTCACGTTTAATAAGATTCCCCTTCATCATTCCTCCAGTCCTTTGTTTCTGGAACAAGTCTGGACTATACAGAACACCTCTTCCCATCAACTGGAATAACTATAAAATGCCCATGTTGTATTAGCTTTGTCTTTAATAATGTGTAACACTGACCATTTTGTCCAATACCTTTTCTCTTCGCTTAAGTTAAGTAAGTTTCTGCATGTGGTCTTTTAAATATATTTTCCTAGTCCTGTGTGTTGGTCATCCTTTAGGTCCTAGTCCTCTGGTGAACCAGTCTGGACTCAAGGACCGTCTTGTCATCACAAAGATGAGTTTTTCCCTTCGTTAAATATTCTTAGGCCTTTATAATAACGTATTTATTTCGACAATGTTTGGTCCTATACCCTCTTTGCGGAACTGGTCTGGGCTCGAAGCTTGTAGTTGTATTGCCACGTTAACATTTCTTCAAGACCTATAACATAATTCTTGGTCCTCCTTTTGGTCCCACCCACTAGTCCTCTGCGGAACCAGTCTGGACTCCAAGACCGTCGCCCCGCATGAAGATGAGCTGTACTGCAAGAAATGCCACGCCCGCAAGTTCGGCATCAAGGGGATCGGCTTCGGCATCGGCGGCGGATCGCTCGGCATGGACGAGGGAGAGCAGCTCGGTAACATTGGCGACCCAAGCTTAAGGTGAGATAGATATTCGCTCAAACTTTAGGATATATAGTTTTCTTTTTCACACAGAATTTTGTTTTATCCAAGCCGGACTTGAATTTATGACAATATAACGTGGATCTTCTAGAATTTAATGTTTTAGTCCAAAGGATTTACCTTTATAAAGTGCAAAGGATTTACTTTTGTTTTAAATCCAAGCGGGGCTTATAGGAGAGTGACAATTATATTTAGATTTGATTTAAGTCTTTGAAATAAAGAGAGTAACTTTTCTCGATTTGTTTCTGCCGCTGGCTGCATGCGAAGACAATTTTCTCCAACATCAATAAAAAAAATTTAAAAAAGACTAAATAACGTCCATTGCTCGGCGACATTGGGCACCGAGAAAGAATATCTGCCGATGTAAGTAAAGTGCTCTGGTGCCAAAATCGTCGGCCATCAACAATAATTGCTCCGCCAGCAAATGTCCCTCTCGCAAGTTTCCCGCCAGCAAAAGTTCTCCCGGCAATCGCCCCGCCGAGAATTCGTTACATTTCCTGATTTCCCATCTGCAACAATAAGAAATCAAATTTTAAGTCATAATTTTGATATGTTTCTCTACTATTTCTTTACTGTTGTACAATGAGTATGTGGTTGGGTGTAGAAATAACCATGTAGCGTCCTATGTATAGTAGAGCAGCGTGGGCTAGTATGTTCCCCTGGGAGTTTAGATAGTGCGCAATTGTGCTGGTTTGAACTCAGTGGCGTACCCAGGATATTTTTTCAACGGGGGGGTTATTTCGTCGACCAACATTTTCGAGGGGGGGGGGTGTGTCCGTCAAACATTTTCGAGGATTTTTTGAAGCCGAGTCTGAAATCCTTCAAAAATGTTCGAGGCCGAGACCGAGATCCATAAAAAAGAATTCGAGACCGAGACCATTGGTTATGATGGTCGAGACCACTTAAAGTTTGTAAAGTGGGGGGGGGGGGGGGGGGGGGGGGGGGGGGGGGGGTGAACCCCCTAAAACAGCCCTTTTTCATCAAAGGGGGGGGTTGACCCCCCCCCCCCCCCCCCCCCCCCCCCCCCGTGGGTACGTCTATGAATAGCGCATCTTGATACATGGCGTTCTATAAATGTTATATGTTGTTATTATTATTACAACAGAGGAGCCAATGCCACGGCCTCGGCGTACGCTAATTCCGACGTGACTGGCTACACCGGGGAGGGCGACCGGTGCTCGAGGTGCGGAGGGTCCGTCTATCAGGCCGAGAAGAAAGTCGGTGCCAACGCGGTAAGAAATTGTGTTTATGTTTGTATATTATGATGTTAATTCTACCAAAGAATGTAGAGGATGGGGTAGAGTTTACCCCTTTAAAAATATATATATTTTAGGGCGACAATCACAATAAACCGTTTATAAATTAGTATACCTAATAAACGTTACGCCTCATTGTTTTCATCATCGATTTCCACAAAAAAATACATTTTGTAATCAACTAATCTATTAATTTAATAAAAGTAGGTTTCATTCTAACAACTATGTCTTTTCTTTCCATTTCTTAATATATTTGGCACTACGAGTGCTTAACTTGTTTTACTTCATTCAAATTGTATGCATAAACTTAAGATGTATTTATTAATTGAACGCTTCATTCAGTAATTAGAAGAAGAAAAAAACCTTTCGTTTCTATTGTCTTTAAAGGTGCACCTGTAAAGTGTCAGATATTGCCCAAAATGACAATTGAGACTTCAATCCTGTACTAAAATCATTGTAAGATATGCCCAAATGATGTGTGAAAGTTTCATTGAAAAAGAACACTGCTTTCCTGGTTTTAAAAAACACGAAAATATGCATCAGCTTTTACAACGGACGTTTATGAGGTTTATGACCGTTAATTAACGCTTTTGAGCTGAATGATAGATATCGTCATACTAAAGGGGCATTTGAAAAAATCTAACCCTATTTGATTCTTCTCTTACCGCTAAACAACACGGTATAGAGAAACGAGGAAGCTCCAAGTAATTTTCGTGGAGTTAGACACTTTACAGGCATCCCTTTAAGATGTGGCAAAACAATAGCTTTACTTGCGCATTTTATATCAATTGTACTCAACAGCTGCAAAATACATATTTTTAAAAAACAATTATTAAAATGATTAATTCAGTCATTTTAACCAATCTTTTTGTTTATATTCCTTTGTAGATTTTGCCCGACAAAATGATTCACTTGTTTCATGTGCAATAAACGCCTCGACCCCACCACGCTGGCCGATAAGCATAACTTGAAGATGTCAACATACAATTATTTACAATTATTAAAATGCTTCATTCAGTCATTTTAACAACTCGTTTTGTTTCTCTCGGTAGATTTGGCACAACAAGTGCTTCACTTGCTTTTTGTGCAATAAGCGCCTGGACTCGACCACGCTGGCCGATAAGGACGGCGAGATCTTCTGTAAAGGTAACCCGCTCCCATTCATGTTTAGATTCATTCTATATCATTTGTTTGCTTTGGTAAAATATTCAATAAATTACGGTCAAACCTTTGTATCAGTGTGACAACTTAAAGGGAAACAAGAAAAATGGCCACTGTAGACAGGTGACGGGTTCAATAAGATGTTTTTCTCTAAAGGGGATCACTTTTGGTGGTCACAACAGACAGATTATTGATATATATAATATAGATCAGAATGGGTCATTGTTTCTCTTGCTAAATGTCAAAGAGCATAGTTAGAGTATTACATTGAGTCATAATTATTTGATTCATGTTGCAATGCTTAAAAATGACATTTAACATCGTTAACAAACATTTAATGTCTTTTTTACGATTTTAGATAAACATATAATGGAAAGTACAGTTATGGTTTAGAGGGCACTTCGAAAGGATTTTTTTTTTGAGGGAACGAACAACTGTTGAAATATTCATACATGCATTTGTTTGGAATAAAAATGTTGGGGCCCAATATTTATTTGATAATTTTAGGAATCATATATAAAGCCTACACATTGTCGTAAACAAATATACCAAAGTGGCTTTTAAATTGTTTTCAATGATCCTCTATTGAATCATTGTTTTTTTCCCAAACATCACAATTATTTATTAATAAGAAATGGTTGGAACTGTCATGTGTCTAGAGGGCGCCCTCTTTTCTTAATGGGGATTTTTGAATGAAAGCAGCCTTCTACTTTAATGTATCATGTTGCCTACCATTTTACACATCGCTGAATTATAAGTAATCATTTAAAAATGATAACGGTCAAGTTTTAGTTACTCAAATTCAGTTTGACCAGAACCGTTTCTCTCTTTCCATTTCCAAGTAACAAATCAACTGATTTCATGAATTTGAAATGACATAAATAATTGTATTGTAGATTTTAAAAAATATTTCCTGTGTGAGAATTGTATGTAAGGACGTAGCATTGGATGATAAAAGCGTGTTATATTCGTGTATGATGAAAATTAATTTCTTTTCATTCTAATTCAATTGTTAAAATGATGCATGTCTGCATACAGAATGAACTATCATGACTATTTGTATATGAATACACTTAATAAGAAATGGATTAAGTACATGGTGCTTATGAGATAACAAAGACGGTATATTGATTGAAAATTAAATTGTTGAGTATTTTCTCCACCACGCAGCATGCTACGCTAAAGGCTTCGGTCCCAAGGGCTGTGGGTACGGGGTAGGAGCCGGGTCGCTATCGACGAGCGACTACTAAAAGTCACTGGTATAAAATCAAGTTGAGAAGTGTCCCCCACCTTATAATTCCCCTCAAATAATATTTATCGTGCAAATCACACCTACACCCACCTCCAAATGTGTGTGCCGTTCGAGTTTATAGTCTATATAATGTTATAACACACCTACCAATTTAATGACGAGTGTCTCACCATGTTTAAATAATTTATATAATTCTCCATATAATCCCTCTGTCCAGTTGTGTTTAACGGAGAATAATAATAATAATAGATCGTGTTTGTATCTAGCGCCTAATGCAGAACAGCCTCTATAAGCGCTTATTATTATCCCTGGTCATTTTTAAGATCATTATCACTGAGGTAATTCAATCTGCTTTTAGTTAATACGGTATTGTATAAAAGTAACTTCGTTGTCAAATCGGAAATACGAACAGCGCAGCGAAATGTTTTCCTGCGCGTTATAGCTTCATTCGCGCAGTTCGCTAGATAAAGCTACCGCGCGTTGCGTGCGTAATACAATTTCGCCGCCCAATGAGTATGCGCCACCCGATAACGACAACGCAGCACCTTTAAGATTGGCGTATAGACTGTCCCCTTTGCTCCCCCACTGCAAATCAAATCTACTTATAGGGGGACATTGCTTAAATAATTTAAAGTTACTTGGGGTGTTGCCATAAAGCGTTGAAATCAACTGCAAATTTGCGATTAATTGCAAGATGTTCAATGTTCAGTGTTCGATGTTCAATGTTTTATTTCTCGTGTCACTCTGTCGGAGTTTTTTTTTTGTTGTTATAGAAAATGACATGTGCGCACTTGAACCAATCAGATTTGCGCATTTAGGCACATTTTTGTTTGCGATGTATCGTAAGTATGCGATTGATTGCAACTCTTTGTGCAACAACCCCTGTATCTGAATTTTTCAGACTAATAGCCCGGTCACATATCAACGGATTGCGCAAACGTATGTCAAACGGAGAGCTAAATTTTCCATCCGTTCTATGCGTTTCTTGTCCGTTCCTTGTCCGGTGATGTACGTTGTTCTATGTTTTGTACAAGAAGCAATGGAGACGACTTTCATCACCGGAGAATTTAATTTTGCAAATTGTCTATTTGTTGGGCATACGTTTCCGCTATTCGTTGATATCTGACCGGGCCATTACCTCCACCACCCCCTCGGTCATCATGTACAACCCTTTCCCCCTATATAATATGATAAATATTTGAACAAGGTCACGCGTCTGAATGGCAGGAAAGTCTGGTTGGAACAACTATCCCGTAGCCAGAGAGGTGTATTCTGAAAACGATTTTAAGTTAACAATTATTGTATCTACACGTCATATCTACGTCACTAAAATATATTACAGTGTACTTTTTTAGTGACGTAGGTATGACGTAATATACAATAAATTTTAACTTAAACTCGTTTTCAGAATACACCCCCAGACGTTCTTGCCTCTTTGACATGACTCATTGTTAAACAAAATGTTATAATTGCCCCTTTTCAGGACTGAATATGGTTACCCGCCTGCCCCCCGAAACAAACTAGTATCTTCACTTTTCTTTGCACTACACACTGGAAGACCCCCTAGATTAGTTTGTAGCTAGTATGAACTTTTTAGTTTCACTTTACTTATCCCCACCCCTTTTAAAGAGCAATGATTTTGATGTTTTTTTCTGTTCTAACATCCAACTTACAGAATTAGTTATAAGAGTTTTGCCCTAAATAGTATTATCCACAAGTAAACTTAGACGTGCGGATGGTATAGTGTGACATTTGTTCTTTCATGTCTTTCATCAGCCAATACCCCGGTACCTTGAGCTGTTTTTGCTGTTATTTTTTGCTGTTTATTGATCTATAAAATGTGTTATATCAACTTGCAACTTATGCAAATGACACCATGATAAGTATATAATTCAAAGACAAACGTGATGCTACATTAAAAGTACTATATAGTTTATTATAATGACCTTAAACATAATACCCACTTGTAGTTTAATTGGTGTTCTACTTTCGTAGTTTGGATATATTCATTAGCGCCATGTTAACTACATATTTATACTGAATTTTTGAGACGTGCTAATTATATTAAACAAAATAATGGAACGAATTAATAAGAAACACAGATGTTATGATACAGAAAAACATAATGCAACCAAATGCAATGTAATGTATAATCTGAGTTAATATGATGTAATGTTATGTGATGAAATGCCATAAGAATAATATATAAAAATGTAATACAAACTCACATTATTTACTGAATATACAGTTAGGATAACGTACACTGCACTCCCATCTCAACCATAACACTGTACTTATAGCAAATCGTTTCCTGGTTTCACTTTGCCACAACTACAATATTTTAATCATATTTTAACCCCTTTGAGTGCCATGGTCGACCGACAGAATCAGATAAAATTAACTTCTTTCTTCTTTCTTCTTCTTCTTCTTCTTCTTCTTCTTCTTCTTCTTCTTCTTCTTCTTCTTCTTCTTCTCTTCTTCTCTCTTCTTCTTCTTCTTCTTCTTCTTCTTCTTTCTTCTTCTTCTTCTTCTTCTTCTTCTTCTTCTTCTTCTTCTTCTTCTTCTTCTTCTTCTTCTTCTTCTTCTTCTTCTTCTTCTTCTTCTTCTTCCTTCTTCTTCTTCTTCTTCTTCTTCTTCTTCTTCCTTACTGGTTAGGTTTTTATATATATGTTTTATATGTATATATTTTGTTTTCTAGTTGGTAGTTGCAAATAAAGCCTTATTTTGAAAAGTAAAAAAAAAGTCTTCTTCTTTTTCTTCTTCTTCCTCCAGTACTGTGCAGAACCTATTATAGGAGTATTCTCGCACAAGAACACAAGAACAATAAATTGAATCGACACCTGACATCTATATAATATTAACCTAGCTCTTTATAGTCAGTGCATTTGATTGGGGGATTAAGTTATTTACAAAATTTAGTTTGGCACTCAGATGATAATTTATCGTGTAAACATCACTCACCCTTTTTTTTTTTTTTTTTTTTTTTTTTTTTTGGGGGGGGGGTGGTGTGTTTATTATTGCAAGTATGCTCACCTAATCTGCACTTTTCTTTCACGTGCAGCAGCACTGACAGTCTACTTTTCTACAAATTAACCAATTATATAATTTTCGAATACAATTTTTAATCTCGATTTTGAAATTGTCATTAGTTTAAAGGGATAGTTTAGTTTAGGATTAGAGGGGGTTTTACGAAATAATATGTTGTGAGTTTTGTGTTAACGGCTGCTTTTAAAAATGAGAACAGCCCTGTAACTTAGCCGTTTATGTTTTTTCTACCATTCAAGCACATTACATTATTTTAACTGTTAGTTTTCAATGCTAACTTACACGTTTTTAGTTAATACAATTCTGTTTGACCTGACCTGTACTATCCTTAAATTATTTTGCACAATGATAACACGCACCTATGTAGTTAACATGTTGTATAGCGTCTTTTTGGTGTACGTATATGATGTATCAATATGGATATAGGAACACGTTTTGTAATTTAGGAAATATCAAATCATGTTTTGTTTACTCGCCCGAATATGCATGTTATATTCCTCCATCCCAAACAACTAAATGGTTATATATAATATTAACTATTGTTTACGTTTTCATATATTTGGGTTTTATTATAACATATATTATATATTCATGTATATTTTGACAGCTTTTTCATTTCCATTAAAACAAGTTTTCATTTTTTTGTAAACTAACTAAATATACTTTGTTATGTACATTAAGAATACATAGCTTTTTAAGAAATTATTTTTAATTTGATATATTCTTTTTAATCTCCTCCACTAGCTTGCTACGGGAAGGGCTTCGGCCCCAAAGGCGTAGGTTTTGGAAGCGGTGCCGGATGTATGTCCGCCGATTAGAAGATCACCCACCCCAAATCATAACAACGACAAGCCATCAAACAACTAGCTCGCTTCTTCACTTCTAGCATTGATCTCCACTGCTGCGAATCTGAAACGAGAATTTCCTTCTCCACTATATTAAAGGGCCCATATTCACAAAACCCTGCTAGCTTAGTTCCATGCTATTTGCATTTCAAATGGAACAGTTTATTGTGCTAAAATCAGTTTTCCTACATAACTAACCAACAGTAGGGTTAGCTGGTTAGCAACCAACAGATTTTGTGTTTAATGTAATTATTATAGCCACATCATCCAGAATATACTTAGCATGAAACTAAGCTAGCAAGCTTTTATGACTATGGGCCCAGGTCCACCGAATTATGCCGGATCTTTGTCCACCGATTTGAAATCGCCCGCCTCCAATCATGACAATGCCAAGTCATGCACCGAACAGCCTGGGTAGTGAGTGAATAGAGAATCATTTTATTTTCACTCAGTATCAGATGTTTAGCGTAATTTATAAAATTATAGTAAATACATAATCTATTTGCAGCTAAACAACAATAAAGCTGTGTGCAAGTCACAAAGCTGTCATGACGGTTAATATTTGTACGGTTTAAAACTCACGTATCAATTTATGCAAGCGCATTGATAGATTGTACATGATCTTTTATCAAACAGTCTTTAAAAAGCTGAATATTCTTGTGTTTAAAATGTCTCCAATGATTAAACCGGTCTTTATATCTGGTCTTTATGTTCTTCAAACATGTATGGCTTCCAAATGTACAGTTATGAGTTTCAGTGAAGATAATACATAAAAACTAAACGAATTGGATCGATGATGTTATGTCGTAAACGTTCTTTTTAAAGATGCAATATAATTATTTTATGTCATAATATAATTATATCAAAACATAATCTCTTTATTACCCACCCAAAAGGGTTTCTTTATTACTTTTTATTTTCTTTCTTAGTGTTTTTCTTTCTTTCATTCATGCAATGTTTTTGTTTATCGATTATATATTATAGTCAATAAAATAAGCTAAAAATAGTAGTATAAGTGAAATTGTACGCTCATTATTTCAAGTCAAGATAGTTTTTCAATGTAAAAGAAGTTGAATTGCGTAACGTTATATGCATGTCATGTTCTGATTCCAGTCTCCGAGACTACTTTAGTATATGAACTGAAAAAGTAGTTCTGAAAGTTTAAGTAAAAGGGGTAGGGATTGGTTAGAGTATTAACATGATTGATACTTGATGTAGAAAGTAATTAATCTAAAGGAATCGAATTTGATGTTGTTCTACATGTTGAAAGAAAATGTATTTGTTTATAAACATACCAACTTTTAATAGTTCAATGCATGCGAAAGTTGGTATATTACTTGTTCCTAGCCATATTAGCGTTAGATATATAGGATAATGTTTTAGATATGATAAAATTTAGATACTTACATAATATATAGTACTACAAGTTATTATGTATACATTTTTCTCGTTCTCTTGATGGCAATTATTTTGTACATAAATGTCACGAGAACCGTGGAGTTTACAGTGCATTTATATGAAAAAAGAAAGAAAGTACATTACAGTAATGACATTTTTGAAAACTTTCACTCAATTTTATGGGCTTTACTATACAAAGCAAGATCAACGTTGGTACAGTGTCTGACTACACGTCATTCCTTTCATGTCAGACAAAATAATAAATATCAAGTTTAAACATTACAGAAAAAAATAACCGTTTTACTTTTAAAATAATACTAATGAAAATACATATATATCAAACAGTATAAATAAGCACATATTAAATGATTGATTAAAATATCTAGATTGATTGTATTCGAAAACGATTAATTGTTTTTATTTTATTTTTTATATCTAAACAAATAATTTGAAAATAGAATTCATCGTTCAAAATGTACATCAAAAATATTTTGGTCAAAATACGCAAAGTTAGTTGTAAACATCGGGAATAAAGTTTGTACATTAAAAACTAAAAAACAAGTATCTTGAATCATTTGTTAATGCATGGACATTGTGTTTACGTGGCATATGTATTCATTCATTCATTAATATCACTCATTTTTATTTCCAAATTTTAAATCATAAAATACAAAATGATCAATATGATCATACAAATAAAATAACATAAACATGGAAAGTTAGATTCAAGTCATGTAATATGAAATTGGAGTAAATGTATACATACAATAAGGAAATACGGAATGCCCGCAAAGCTCGGAGAGCTTGAAAAAGGGTCACCCCAGGTGAAAATGGTAATATGGTATAGTATACATCAATTGTCTGCTAATTATTCCATTCGAGTGATTAAACAGCACATTAACCTTTTCCCTGCTATTCCCCGATAGATGTTACATAATACACAGGACTCACCATAGGCGTACCCAGGATTTTTTTCAAGGGGTGTTATTCCGTCGGCAACATTTTTCGAGGGGTGTTATTCCGTCGCCAACAAATTTCGAGGTCGAGGCCAAGACCACTGGTTAAGTTGTGGCCTCGAGGGAGGGGGGGGGGGGGGGTCCGAGACCATTGGTTATGAATATGGTCGAGACCGATACAAAAGTGTACCCGATACCAACACAAGCTAAAGGGGGTGTTTGAACACCCCAAAACATTTATTTGTTCGAAGAAGGGGGTTGTTTGAACACCCCAAACACCCCCTGGGTATGCCTATGGGACTCACCATAATATAGGTTCCCGTAGGCAATGAGTCAATGTTAATTCAAATGAAAAATTATGATATTGATTACTTTCAAACAGACACGCTAACATACATATATCTGCACATTCAATTCAATTTTATTTTCCGTTCCCTAAAACATGATTGAAAAAAGAGGGATCATCTAAAAAAAAAAAAACAACAATTGTTAGAGGCTGTCCTCACCAGGACAATAGCGACAGTGAAATCTTCAAGTCATGTGATCTGAGAATTTACTAGGCCTTTTCGTTAGACGAAATGGAAAACTCTATGATAGATAATTATTTATCGAGCACTATACATTATACATACGTAGCCACTTGAAATGTGTTGAATGGACCTGCCATAATTGCTACTATTTATGGAAAAAAAAGCGTGACGTAAACATTTCAGTTTCATAAGGAGTGCGTTGACATACGCTTGATTAACACAACATCAGCGTTTGGAAACGCTATAACCAGTGGCGTAGGGCTGGGGTATACGTGCATGCCCTTCAATAATTGAATAAAAACGACAAAAAATGTAAGAGCAATCGTGTACAAAATACACATACATAGTGGATCCCCCCCCCCAAAAAAAAAAAAAAAAAAAAAAAACTCCCCTGACCATCAGTCTGACCACGCTACGCCACTTTGCTAATAATCTTTTCACTCAAAGTTAGCCGGAAATAAAAAACGATTTTAAAACGGCAATAAATATCGTTATTAAACGCACCCAAATATGTGCGTGTTCGTGTGTTTGTGTGAGTAGGTGTGTGTGTGGGTGTATGTGTTTGTGTGTGTGTGTGTGTGTGTGTGTGTGTGAGTGTGTGTGTGTGTGTGTGTGGGTGTGTGTGTGCGTGTGTGTACGTGTAAATGTTTGTGCATGATTGCATACATCCTTTTTAATAATATTCCCCGAATCATATATTCTAAAATAAAATATATCCACTTTCAAAACAACATTTCAAGACCACAACCTTGGTACATCAGGGGGGTGTTTCACAAAGATCCTAAGTTGAACCTAACTCTAAGTTGGACTTAAAAACTATGGAAAGCTATTTGTAGCCATGGAATGAAATATAATTAAAAGCAAACATGCAAGTATTTTAGACTTTTCATAAATTTTACATGAAGAACATGACATCTATATGATAATAGAAAGATATTAATGATTTGAAACAACATTTTATGCCTTTTAAAAGGACTTTTACATCTTTCCCCCAAAGAAACTCATGGCTTTCCATACTTTTTAAGTCCAACTTAGAGTTAAGTTCAACTTAGGATTTTTGTGAAACACCCCCAGGAAATAATGAACAAGAAGCCTTAAGATCACAACTTAATTGTATTAGATTGCAAGGCAAATATGTCATATTAACACACTATAAACACAAAACTACACGAATGCCCCTTAAAGTTTAAACAATTCCTCATGTATACAGCTGATACAGCAGCCTGCTTATTCACTTGGTCTAATACGTTTTACCACTTAATCAGCTAATGTAACTCTTAATAAAATGGTTCTAAATTCAAAGATAATGTGTATAATCTTCAATAACTATTCTTAGAAGTGCGATGTCATAAATTATGTCATAAACATTTTTTTTTTGAATTTTCAAATTTGGACTTTTCAGAAAGAGCATAACAAATAATGTCCAAATACCGAAAATCATAGGAAAAGGTTTCGTATTGGCTGAGATATGCCCATCTGAATGATTTTTTTTGTCAATAGGCAATCAGTGTTATAGTGCACTGGTTCATAAATTTATGAACCCGTGCACTATAACACTGATTGCCCATTGAAGTAAAAAAATCATTCGGATGGGCATATCTCAGCCAATACGTAACCTATACCTTTTATTTTCAGTATTTGGACATTATTTGTTATGCTCTTTCTGGAAATAAGTCCAAATTTGAAAATTCTACAAAAGTGTTTTTATGACGTCATGGCTTCTGTACTATATTTGTATTCTGGCTTTCCTTGCTCCAGTGAAATGCTTAATTTGTTTTCAAAGCTACTTATTCGATTTCTTACATCCAGATCCATACATGCGTTTATCTTTCATTCCAAAAATATAAGCATAATTATCATGATTATAGTTATGTTGCTTCCTTTAGATTTGAAATGGCATTTCCTGTATGTATTCATGGTCTAGCGCCTAGTGCTGACCGTCCAAATACTCAGCAACGTTGTTGTTGTTGTTGTTTGATGGCAATCAGTCAAATGTGGCTATTGTTGCCAATTACGTTTCTATTTTTTATTCATATAATTTTAAAATATAATAACATTTTATAAATCATCATCAAAATTTGCTATGGCACCGCTATAAGTATCGTGATAATTGTTTTCAACCGTATAACTATTGCTTTTATATACACAATTATAAACATTATCCTCTCACATAGGGACTCCCGCCACTGAGGAAGTTCGTCTTTTTTTTAATACCCGTTGAATACGTAGAGAAGTTGATTTGTCGCATATTGACTATATAGGAAACTCAGCATTTAGAATGCAGCGGGTTAATCATGTACGCGGGCCTTCCATTCCGTTACATCGTCCTTCTCTTGAAGAACTGTCTATAACCCTATTCTCCATTGTTCAGAGAACCATTCATTAAGGCTTATCTCTGTCCGACTCATCTCGTACCAATTCATAGATGTCTTAGGGTTTAATTTCCAGAAGGTTGGATGTGCATGTATAATGTCGAAATCTTCGATTGTAAGGCAATCCTTCGATGCTGGGTTCTATAACAACGACCTTATTAGGCTTATTCCTTTAAGTTTCCGTAGGGTTCAATGACTAAGAGGTCATCTTCGTCCAAGTCCACATTAATAACCGATCTAATTGTGCTCTCATAAGGGGTAATTTCCGGAATGGACAACGTGCATAACATGTCAAAATCTTCGCTTGTAAGGCAATCCTTCGATACTGGGTTCTATAACAACGACCTTATTAGGCGTATTCCTTTTAGTTGTCTGGTTCATGATCCTTAGTAGTCATCTTCGTCTAAGTCCGGGAACCGATCTTGTGTTCTCATAAGGGGTAATTTCCGGAATGGACAATGGGCATAACATGTCAAAATCTTCGCTTGTAAGGCAATCCTTCGATGCTGGGTTCTATAACAACCACCTTATTAGGCGTATTCCTTTTAGTTTCCGTAGGGTTCAATGACTAATGTCATCTTCATCCAAGTCCACATAAACCGATCTTGTGGTCTCATCAGGGGTAATGTCCGGAATGGACAATGGGCATAACATATCAAAATCTTTGTTTTGTTGGGCTATACTTCGATGTAGCCTATAGGCTCTTGGCAACGACCTCATTAGGCTAATTATTGATCGGCTTCAATCACTAAGTAGTCATCTTTGTCCAAGTCCACATTATTTAACCGATCTTGTGCTCCCATAGGGGTCATTTCCGATTGCCGATCTGCCTATCATCATTATCATGTCAAATCTTCGCTTGCAGGGATATCCTTCCATGTTGGGCTCTTGGCACCAACCTTATAAGGCTCATTGGTGATCGGCTTCAATGACTAAATAGTCATCATCATCCAAGACCACATTAACCGCCCTTGTGTTCTCATAGGGGGTCCTTTTCGGAATTGATGCGCCTACTATAACAAATTCTTCGCTGGAAGGGCAATCCTTCGATGTTGGGCTCTTAACGACGCTGAAAGTCGCGTATTTCCCACCTCTTGATGAGATCCCTAGATTCCCATCTTCACACGTTGCTTCAAACGTCTTGCCACGGGACGTCGCCTGATTTCCAGGTTGATGGCTCACAGTGTCACCCTCTCCATCTTGCCCATACCTCGCTCGAGCGTTCTTGTCAGGAGACCTTGCATATTTTCCACCATCCGGGGTTCCTCGGACGTCCTCGTGAACCCCAGCTCCGGTGAGATTGTTATGGAACATGAGAGCTGGAAAGTTGGCTTCTTGATCATTAGCATATATCGCCGTGTTATCTCTATCTACTTTGTGAGTATAATCATTTGACACATGGACTTCGCTTTTGTTGACTGCAGTGGATTTACGCGGTTTTAGAGCAGGTTTTGGAGGGGGCTTTCGTACAACGGGAGTTGCAGATATTTTGTCACAATGCGTGGCGTTTCGCTGCTTCCTATTATCGTTTGCTCTTGATGGGGAGAGGTGACCATCGCAATTGTTTTTAGGCAGGACATCATGTTTTGGTCTACTCCATATGGATTTTGCCTTCGGTGCCTGTTCTTGGAAGCAGCTAGTCACATCCCCTTGCCGCGGCGAAGCGGATGGGAATTGAAAAGGAGAATGAGATATATCCAGCAAAGGACTGCTAGAGCTTCTGGTCATCGACGTCGACCATGCCATGTTCGTATCCTCGCCGAACTGAGATTGCAAGTGCCTATTTGCCCTTGGAATCCAGGCCCTTCCTCTCATATTTTCGTAGACGCCGCTCCTCGATGCGTCCTGGCAAGATTGATTCGGTTTGGATGTCCGTTTGCCTTTCTTAATGTCACCAATTACTGGCCTACTAGCAATAGATACCGGAATCTCTTCGTAGATCATCCCATCAAGTTCACCTTCCGATAGAGGACGTTCTGACGAATGGCGTATGCGTATCTTGAAAGTACTCATCTCGCTGTCATCTAACCGACTTCTGAATCCAACGTCGGGCTCGGAAGTGGAAGAGCACAGCGAAAGGCTACTCTTCGCTTGGAAGACATCATGAAACACAGCGCCTGTGGGGTTGTCGTTGATCTGTATCTGGGGGCAGGCTGTACAGCAATCCATAGTATCTAGTTCTGTGAAAACCACTGCAAGATTCCGCACGCTTGGACACTGGGCTCTTCTACCCGCTTCCCCGGAGTCGCCTCCTGATGACGACGCCCCCAGCCATTCGAGGTTCTTAACTTCCGGTGGGCCGCGCATGTGACCCATCAATGACCCAGTGGCGCACGCATTTAGATAAGGTGCCGACACCGTCAAATTCTTTTCCCTACGTCTAGATCGAAGCAAATTTCGGTGACGGAGTAAGAACGCAACGAGTGCAAGGACAACGAAGATCACAGCAACGGCTCCTGTACCTACATATATCCACATATGTTTATTTGTTGATGGAGATGCTAGGGTTGTTGCTCCTGCTTCAGTTAATGCAGTAGTTGTCATTGCGTAACGTGAACGGCTAATTGGTGCTGCTAACGTTGTTGATATGCTTACGTTTTGATGAACGATAAGCGAGCAAGAAATTCGTAGAGGCATTTCACATGAAAGTTATCCGAAATCATGTATAGGCAAACACAAAGACGCGTTTCATATTCAATGATTGACAGACAACCTTGCAGTATTTGCTTCCGATCACGCAATCGCAGTTCTTCCTGAGACAAGATACACTTCATATATTATAAGCAATAATGGAGGCATACTGGATTTCTCAACTATAGGCATGGTATACTGTTCAACCCGTACATTAACATGCTGAAGGTAAAAACTTGTTTCACTTTCCGTAGCAAATTATGTTCAAGTCCACTTTCGGTAAGATATTAAAGATAACTAATTTAGCCGCGGCGTAGCTATTGGTGAAAGGGGACAAAAGGAGGCAATAGCCACCCACCGTGGGAATCCCAACTCCTTCACCGCCTCCCGGACAAGTTTTTACGAGTTTTGCTGAGACACCGACCCTCACGTGGGAAAAACCAACATGCCTTTAAACACATTGAAGTTGATGTATCGCCAAATTGGCAATGCGCACAGGGCGGCGCAATGTCTTCATAACCAGAACTAGGCGGATTCGTGCGTGAAACTCTTTTAGCGTACAATGTAGCTACGGAGCTGTGTGCTCATTACCTCCGCCAAGGAGGTTATGTTTTCGGTCCCGTTGTTTGTTTGTTTGTTTGTTCGTCACCAGTCTCCTGCGCACAATTTCACAGATATCTCAACCAATTTTTCGTAGAACCTTAGTGTTCATCTAGAATAGAACCCATTAAATTTTCAAGGTCAAAAGTCAAAGGGCAAGGATTTTATAAAATTCGAGTGTTGGCAGAGGTATGCACTCCCTGAGTGCACTGCGTCTAGTTATAGTAATGAACTTCCGTGGCCCGATCTTTGTGAAGCGCCCACCCTCCTACGCAACGCCACCGCCCCTTTAATGTGTGGTAAAGGTTGACATGGTTGATGTCCCCTTTCATGGGAATTTTAAAGGGATAGTAGAGTTTTGGTCAAACTAAATGTAAGTAACCAGAACTTGCATCATACCATTACAAACTATTAGTTATAATTCCACCATGCCCTATTCGTAGAAAAAAAATAAAAACTGTTAAATTAAAGAGACAGTACAGTTTTGGTAAAAATTAATTGTATTAACCAAAACCTGCACCATAACATTGCAAACTATACAAACTAATAATTATATTTAAACTCCACAATCCTCGAAACGTATACAAATTACAAACAACTAAGTAAAAAGCCTGTTATCATAAAAAAGAGCCGTTAAAACACAAGAGGGCGCTCTCTAAAAATGCAGTGGTGTCAACTATTTTTTCTAAAAAATTTTGCATGAGATGTTTTTTTGAGATCATCAACAACTATATTTAAAAACCTAGTTGTATAATTTTGATAAAGTGTAGGCATCATCAATTATAGATTTGTCTTAAATTGTTGAATAAAATGTGGGTCCCTCATTTCCAATCGAATATGTTTATTGATAGTTCAGCTCTTTCTCGACCGATTTTGATCAAATCAAGATTGTTTTATCTTTTAGAATCACATGCTCTTCCTAATATGTACAATACACTCAGTTTTCCATTACCTCACAAACAAACAAACTATTGAAGCGCCCTCTATACCAAAACTGAACTCACCGCATGCAGGCGTTGGGTGGGGATGTGGCGAGTGATTCCAATTAATTATCAGACGCGCGGTGCCATCTTGCTAAAGCATTGCGCACTCTGGGAAATGTACACTGGTTCAGTGATACGTATATAATAGTGTGTACAAGCTTAGTTACAAATGGCGAACCGCGGTGGGCAGTGGCGTAGCGAGGGTCAAGTGATTGGGGGGGGGGGGGGCACAGCTGCGAGGGAGCGTAGCGCCCGAGGGGGGTGGGGGGGGGGGGAGGGTGTGGGAGGGGGGTGTCCCCCCTCCCACGGTAGGGAGCTTTTGCAAATTTTTACTTGAAATAATGCAATTTGGTGCATACCTTGGAAGGAAATTTGATAATACTGAATTAAAGAAATCATTTCCCTCATGATAAAGTATACACACACAATCAAACCTACGTGTACACACACACCAGACTCAAATACTCTCACGCCGTATGCTTGTCTACATTTATTTGGGGGAGGGTGTGGGAGGGGGTTCACCCCCTCCCAATTTTTTGGAAATTTTTTAAATTGGTGTTTAAAATATCACTGTAGAAGTATGGTCATTATTGTCTTTATCATTGTCTTAATCATGGGTGTTAAAATGGTATATAATAGTGAATCTTCTCGTTACGTATTTTAAAACGGTAATAGCGAGGAAAGATTAAGCCCGTGAGATGGATCCACGTGATCCTGTATACTATAGAGCCATCGATATAGTCTAGGGCATTGAGCTCCAATGGAACTAAGCAAAAGTGGAGGGGAGACATTGCGAAGAAGCGAAGCGACCGATTGGGGGAGGGGGTGTCACCCTCCCACAGTAGGGAGCTTTCGTATTTTGGGGCCTGAAATTGTGCGATTTGGTGCACACCTAAGTCAGAAATTTCACGTAATATAACGTATATAAGTATGGAACCAAACATACTTAATGACAAAGGAGGGGAACAATCTCCTCCCCTTTCTAATGTGGGGGACATAATATTCCAATTTTATTTGCATTCAGCGCATATGGACCGGATTTACTAAAAGATATATTATTTCAAATTATTTTATTTTCCGATGATAGTGTGCTATAGACATGATAGATGAGGGTCTAATAAATTTCGTATATATCAGTATTTCAGAATAGGCAAAAATTAAGATTTACAGTCCTTTTCAAACTTAAAAAAAACAGCTATGCTCGGGTCCCTTGAATTAGTTTCAGTAGGCCTATGCTCAACTGATGCAGATATCGACTCTGGAGAAGATGACTGGTGCTCCTTCAATCATGATCATCAACAATATGCCTAGAATATGCATCATGAATTAATGGAACGGGTGCATTTGGAGTGAAGAAATTAGTAAAAGAAGTTTGTCTTTACCTAGACATTTAGGACTACGTAGTGCAGCTATGCGCCTTTATAGCCTGCATGAAGGCGTCAAAATTATCTATAATAGCGGGAGGCAGATTCAAGATCCTAAAAGGGCCCTTGGTATGATAAACGATTTACCATGCTAGGAAGTTTGTTAGGCCTATACGCGCTCTATGTCTTCTGAAATGCGGTGAGCGTCGATCCTCGCGCACGGGACTGAAAATTTGCATAAGGCGCTATATTGGAAGGATTCTTCAAACTGATCATGATATAGGTGCGCTATTGCTAGTACTAGGGAACGACTGTTATGTTCTTGGTTATTATCGTTGATAATGATTATTATCACACATTAAATAAAACGTGATAATAATGAATAATATACATTGTAGACACATTTGGCTTCATGTCGGGTCGTCATTTTTTATTTTTATTTTTATTTTTTTTGACAAACGATTGGGGGGGGGGGGGGAGCACGTGCCCCCCCCCGTGCCCCCGCCCCCCCCCCCCCCCCGTAGCTACGCCACTGGCGGTGAGACATTTCAAGCCATGCCTTCTAAATCCCCACACATATTATTTTGGCAATTAAAATTCTGAGCATTTTGGTCGACTGCATGTCACCTTTCAAGTGAATTTTCATGAATATATACCGTATATCAGACATTGGGTATATAGGAATGTGGCGAGGGATTTGTTCAATATCATTTGTCAATCACTGGTCAGCTACCCTGCTATTGTGATTAGCCTAATCACAATAGCATCACACGGTTGAATAGAATACCAACTCACACAACTTCAATTACAATAGCTGTTGCTATGTCAGAAGAAATGCACTGTCTAAGCTATTGCATGGAGGTATGCAGGGCATGCTTTTGTGTGGATGTTCTTTTTGTACTTTCATCTTTTGTAATCTCATGGTAGCTGACCAGTGATTGACAAATGATGTCACTGCAGGTCAACAATAGAATTTGCTCTGGAGGGTTTTTTAGGAGGTGGGGCTTAGCAACATGAAGACAAATAAATGATAACATGTTTAAAAATATACAAAACATATTTGGGTCAAACCGTTTACAAATATTGAATGTGTACACTAATACAGATGAACAGAGGTCAACATGCATTTGGGTTGCAGCGCCCCTTTAATGCCTTGATCGACTGCAGTTGGGTTCGGGGGGAAACTTGCCCCTCTAGTAATATTAAGAAAAAAACACAATATGGAATATATAAGGGAATAATACACACAGAGTGTGCCCCCAATAGTTTGCGCCCCCCCCCCCCCCCCCCCCCCCCCCTCTAATCAGCGCAATCTAGCCACGCGACGTTTTCTCTATTTTAATTGATTCTGTAAACTAATGAGTCAGCAATTATAACATAATTTAGTAAATTTACAATATTGATTAATGACAACATTAGTACACAATTCCATACAAGTTGTGATAGTCTCATGTATATGATGCTTCGTACACTAAATTATACATACCCACATTCGCTCATTATCAGATTATTGTTTCGAACGAAAACAAAAGAAGAAATGATATAATGTTGTAGTTAAATAACTGGTCAGTGATTAACCACGATAACAAATGGCTAAGGACTTAAGCCCAATGCCCACTATGCGATCTGGGCTTAGCGATCTAGAGCGATATTGCCCGAATAGGAGCGATCCCCTGAGATATGTGGTTAAGTCGCAAAGTGGGCACCAGTGGCCGCACCAGATCGCTGTAACTCGCGTCCGCAAGGGTGGTGTTGGTTGCGGTCGCCGGGGTTTTGACATGTTCAAAAATCTGGCGACCAGGTCGTATCGGTCTCGATCGCATTCGCGGCGATCTGGTGCGGCCATTGGTGCCCACTTTGGGATCGCTCCTATTCGGACAAGATCGCATAGTGGGCATTGGGCTAGCGACCTTGGAATCACATCAGTTCGCAGTGAGTCAGCCTGATTCCATTGTGCACTCAATCTTTTCAATTTGGCCTCCTTGGGGTCATAGCTTGGCCCCTATTTCCACCCATTGTCAAGGAATACAATAACGAGGAATTCACATGGCCAGTCATGGCTAGCCATTTTAACATTTATTTCCTTTTATTGATATCAAGAATTACCATTGCTTAACAACAACAAATCATTTCTTGATATCAACAATTCATTTCTTGATATCAAGAAAAGAATTCTTGATTCTTGCAGGGCGCCTTTGTAGAGCAGTTTCGCATAACTGAACATTGGACTATTGATATCAAGAAACCACTTTCTGTTGCTAACCAAAGGCAATTCCTGATTTCAAGAATTCAACTCCTGGCATCAAGAAATCTAATTCTTTATATCAAGAAATCGAACTCTGGATATCATTGATTTATTTCCTGATATCAAGAATTTAATTATTGATATATGAAAACAGAATTCCTGATATCAAGAATTGAATTCCTGATATAAGGAAATAGGAACAATTGCCCAAATGGCATGAATGGCTTGCCATTTGTGCGATCCCGCCCGACATGCGATCGAGAACGAAATTTTTGAACATGTCCAAAACCTGGCGACCGCAACCGACACCACCCTTGCGGACTCGGATCTGGTGCGGCCATTGGTGCCCGCCCACCTTGCGACTTAACCACAGATCTCGGGGGATCGCTCCTATTCGGGCAAGATCGCTCTAGATCGCTAGGCGCAGATCGCAAAGTGGGCACTGGGTTTATAAAACAAAACTCGCAAAGCTGATTATGATGTCTAGACAAGCAAGAGCGGACAATACCTGGCTATAATCATCAACCATGCACGCATGCGTGGAAATAGGGACAATGCATTTCTCAGAGGAAGTCGCCGTGAGATCGCATAGTGGGCACCGAAAAGATCGCGTACGCAATGAGACTGGTGCGATTCACACCGAACCGAGATCGCTAGCAACTCGGGCTAGATCGCAAGCGCAGATCGCATAGTGGGCACTAGGCTTAATTAGTCTATCATCGCCATGTCAGCATGGTCAGTTTCGAAATAAGCCAACGGTCGCTGAGCTATGTCATTACACTTTTGTTGAGGCATGGATGTGAATGTTAACCCATCCAGCACAGCCAATAAACGAACTTAGCTTCTTTATGTACATTTGGGGAAGTGTAAGGTCAGTATTATACATTTGAGTAAAAACATTTGTAGCAACTGAAACTTGCACGTTATCATTAATAAATGGTTCGATCTGATATGTCCAGCTGAGTAATATGTGAAAGTTTAAAGGGATAGTAGCCTACAGTTTTGGTCAAGAATTTTAGTAACCAAACCTGCACCATAACATTACAAACTAAACAAACTAATACATGTAGTTGTAACTCTACCATGCTCGAAAAGTATAACAAATTACAAACAACTAAGTAAACAGCCTGTTATCATTCCTATAGAGCCATTACAACACAAGAGGGCGCTTTCTAAAAACGCATTGGTTTCAACCATTTTTGATTTTAAAAAATTGTGCATGAGATGTTTTGTTAAAATAATGATTAATTAGAGAGATCATCAACAACTGTTTAAAAACCTCTTTTGTACACTTTTGAAAAATGAAAGCATTTTTTTTTTGTCAACGGCTGGTTCCAAATTATCGAATGATTGTGGGATCCCTCTGAACCTTGATCAACCACCGTAGTTGATTCTATCATTAAAATTGTGTACTCTTCCAGAGCTTACACTCAGTTTTTCATTACCTCACCAACAAAATATTTCTTCAAGCGCCCTCTTTACCAAAACTGAACTACCCCTTTAAATGGATCTTATATATGCCCGAGTAATGAGCGAAAATGTAAAGTGATATTCGCAAACCCATTGCACTGACTTTGCACACAGTTATTACTTTCTTGTGCATGGTAGTTAAAAATCCGAACACAGAGGCTTCAATCGTAATATCTTTTTAATGAAAGGGAAATTTGAAGTAAATTAACAGTCATCTTCCATGCTTCTATATTGGTAATACGAATACAACAAGGTATGAGAGAACCACTTAAGTTCTAACTAGGTTTTGGATAATGTTACTAAAAATAAATTTAAAAAGGGGGGGGGGGGGGGGGGGCTTATGGATGGCCCCAGGCTGGCCCGTGGATCCAACCCATTGGGGAACTCTCCCTTTGTTTCCTTTACTGCACTAAAAAGGGTTATAAGGGTATATAAGTTATTTGATTTATTTTATAAGTTTAGTTATTATTTAGTTTATTTATTTATATTATTAATTTATTTAGTTATTTGGATTGTTGGGATGTGGTTGGGAGATAGTGGAAAGATAGTGTAATGGATAGAAAAGGAGTAGAGTATTTGGTGAATAAAATGTGATGTATTAGATGGAAAGGTAAATGGTGGTGGTGATTGGGGGGGGGGGGGGGGGAGGTTGTGTATTTTTAGGGTAAGTGTAATAGTGGAATTTTTGGGTGGAGTGGAAGTGTAAGTAGGGGAGTGGGTGGAGTTGTTGGAGGGGGGGGGGGGGGGGGGGGTAAGGGGAGGAATTTTTAGGGAGGATGATGGAAGTGGAATAGGGGGTTTGGGTGGGTTGAGGGGGGGGGGGGGGGGTTGTTGAATGGGTGTTGGGTGTAAGGGTGTATTTGGGTAAAGTGTAAGGGGTTTTAGGAGTAAAGTGTAAGGGTATTTTGGGTAAGGGAGGTTGGGGGGGGGGGGGAAAAAAGTGGTGGAGGTTTATGATGTGGGTTAGGTGGTTGTGGGGGGGAGGGTTGTGGGATTAGGTTTTGTGGGGGGTGAAGGGATGTGGGGTTGGGGATGTTGTAGATAGGGGGTGTTTGGGTTTGGGTGGGGTGTTGGGAGGGGATAGGGAGGATTAGGAGTGTTATTGGTTGGGTGGGTGGGGGGGGTTTTATTGGTGGGTATAGTAAGGGGGGGAAGGAGGAGTGAGTGGTGGGTTTATGGTTTTTATAGGGGGTAGTTATGAAGTGGGGGGGGTGGGGGTGGATGATTAGGTTGTGGAGGGGTTTGGGGGGAGGGTTTTGTTTAGGTGTTATGTGATGTATGGTTGGGGTTTGTTGTTTGGTTAGGGGGGGTTAGTTGGTGGGGGGGATGGGTTGGTGGGGTGTGTTGGGGTGGGGGGGGGGTTTGTTTGGTGTTGTTTGGGTGGTGTGTGTTGGGGGTGGTTGGTTGGGGGTTTGGGGTTATGTGTTGTGGTTGTTGGGGGTGTGTGGGGGTGGGGTGGTTGTTGGTGTTGTTGGGGGGGGGGTGGGGGGTAGTTGTGGGTGGGTTGGTGGTGGGGTTTGGTTTGTGGTGTTGGTGGGTTGTTTGTTGTTGTGAGTGGTGGGTTGGGTGTTGGTTGTTGGGTGTGTTGTTGGGTGTTGGTTGGGTGGGTGTGGTTGGTGGTGTTGGTTGTGTGTTGGGTTTGAGTTGGGGGGGTTGGTGGTTTGGTGTTTTGTGGTGTTTGTGAGGGTTGGTGGTTGGTGTGTATTGTGTTGGGGTTTTGTTGGGGGTGGTGGGGTTGTTGGTATTTAATTTTTTTTGTGTTTTTGTTTTGGTGGTGGTTTGGGGTTGTTGTTTTGTGTTGGTGGGGTGGTAGTGTGTTGTGGTTTGTTGGTTGTTGGTGTGTTGGGTTTTGGGGGTGTTGGTGGTTGGTTGGGTGTTGTGTTTGTTTGGGTGGTGGTTGGGGGTGGTTGGTGGGTTGTGGGTGTTGTGTTGGTTGGGTGTATGGTGTGTTGTAGTTGGGTAGGTAGTTTGGTGTGTGTTGTTGTTGAGTTGTTTGTTTTGTGTTTGTTTGGGTGTTGGTTGGGGGGGTGTTGGGTTTAGGGTGGTTAGGGGTTTGTTATGGTTGGTGGTTGGGGGGGTGGGGTGGGGGAGGGGGGTTTTGGGGGGAGTGGTTTGGGGGGTTTGGGGGTGTGAAAGGTGTTGGAGGATGGTGATGTGGGTGGTGTGGTTGGGTGGGGTGGAGGGTGGTGTGATTGTTTTGTTGGGGTTTTGGTTGGTAGGTGATTTTGGGGGTAGGGGGGGTGGGTTTTTTGGTTTAGTGGTTAGGGGTGTGGTTGGTTGTAGGGTGGGGAGGTTAGGTTGTGTTGGGGGGGGAGTGGGAGGTTTGTGGTGGGTTTGGGGGTAGATGGTGGAAGTTGTGTGAGTGGATGAGTGTGTGTTGTGGGGTGTTTGAGTTTGAGTGGGGGGGAATTGTTGTGGTAGGGAGATTTGGTAGGTGTTTTGATGGGGGGGGAGGATTTTTGATTGAATGGGTGGTGGGGGGTGATGGTAGGGAGTATTTATTTATGGATTTGGGGGGTGTTGGTGGGTTTGTGGG